>JBBPKM010000183.1:0-19300 GCA_038089255.1 Austroboletus rostrupii
TTCTATACGGCGTTCCTGGGACAGGAAAGACTCTTCTGGCCAAGGCCGTTGCAAATCAGACCTCGGCTACATTCTTGCGCGTTGTTGGCTCCGAACTTATCCAAAAGTACCTTGGTGATGGGCCAAAACTCGTACGAGAGCTCTTCCGGGTAGCAGAGGAACATGCACCAAGTATCGTATTTATCGACGAGATCGATGCCGTGGGTACTAAACGGTACGCGAATGGTTTCTAACCACTTGCCTGCCTTGACCCATATTCGACAGGTATGATTCGACATCGGGAGGGGAGCGTGAGATTCAACGGACGATGTTGGAATTACTCAACCAGCTCGATGGGTTCGATACGCGTGGCGATGTCAAAGTTATCATGGCTACGAATAGGATCGAAACGCTTGATCCTGCTCTTATCCGCCCTGGCCGTATCGACCGAAAGATCGAGTTCCCTTTACCAGACGTGAAGACAAAGCGACATATTTTCCGGCATGTTCCATCACTGTCTTACTGAACACTAAACATGATTTATTTATCCCACACAGGTTGCATACGTCACGGATGAGCTTGAGTGATGACGTTGATTTGGAAGAGTTTGTGATGACAAAGGATGACCTCTCGGGTGCTGATATCAAGGCGGTCTGCACAGAAGCAGGTTTGCTTGCATTGAGGGAACGGAGAATGCGTGTGACCAAAGCCGATTTCACTGCGGCCAGGGAGAAGGTGAGTAGGACGCACATGTTTATTATAGAAGTCTCATTACTTTTTTCAGGTGCTGTACAGGAAAAACGAGGGCACACCAGAGGGACTCTATTTGTAGTGTTCTTCCGATAACTACAGTCATTTCCCTCACATATCTACTTTCATCGGCTCGTGTCTGCTGACTGTGAAGCCATATTTGTTTGCGAGCACGAGATCGTAAGGTATAGCTACTTGCTAATCCCTGGAGCTCCTGGTTACTGCAACAACTAATACCTGTCAGCAATCCACGACCCCGAGAGCGTGTAGATGTTCTCGAGGTCTCCCACCAGATAACATGCGCTCACGATATCCCCTCCTGTACTCGAGCGATCCCTGCCCTGCGCTTGTCTGTTTTGACTTGGTGCACTTCAGCACCATGTCACTTCTGCCCATCCCGTTTTCGCAGATGTAACACTCGGATTTGAGAAACGGATGGCAGTGGTCCCGCGGATTCCGACCAACACATCTTCTAGCTTAGGTTGGAGTTTGGAGCGTGGCGCGGAGCTACTTCGATCCTGCTTATTGCTATGGTACACTATCCAGTCCGGATCCACTTTGAACCATTCAACGCCGGTCTCGAGCGTCTCTTCGACAACGATCAGCCAGCTCACCTGTGGAGCGAGTGATGTCTCGTACTCAAATCGGGATGCCGCTCGAGAAGATTCGTTGGCATTGACGTGGCAGACGGGCAAGAGGACCTTCTCGTTGAAGAAACCGCCTGCAGTCGGCACCCCTTCCTGCTCCAAGTGCTCATCTTTCCCGACAGACAATGCTTTGCGATCTGCGACTTACGAAACCATCCTGTGAGTTCCTATTGCTGGGAAGTTTGTCATGACCCACCACCGTCACCCACATTGCTCGCGAATACGAGACTCGTAATGTCGGCCTTTATACAACATATGAAAATACCATGAGGTTCGTGTTGAACTTCAGAAGCGCATGAGAACGACTAGATGCGTAGTAGGTGTGCTGAGTACTGGTAGATAATGGCCTAGACAATTTGTCACAGGTCCGTGACGTCACGCGTTTATGACGCGTGGCGCGTCTGACACTAGAACCGTAGAACATCTCGACGATAACCTCCTTTTCGAAATGCCAGACACGCCGAGGGGGCCACTTTCTCTTGCGATTCTTAACATCTTCTTTGACGAAGTAGTTCTTCTCGAAAGATACCTATCCGAGATCCTCGAACCCTCTTCGAGTTGCGGTTCAGGTTCACCCGGTTCGAAGATACTTCCCGTCTTCACGGGTGGCGAATCACAAGCATACTGCGATCTTTTGAAAAAATCTCATGTTGGTCTCAAATCAGTTTCGTCCCAGCGCCCATCCTTTGTGGTAACACCCCCATTGATGTATATGCGTGACGTGAGTCTACTTGTAAACGCCATACCTATTTCGCTCAGCGAAAATTTTCAATCAGGTCATTCAAAAGGCCCATGAGTCACTGTTCGCTGCGAAAATGAAGCCAAAGAATATTATTGCCTTGGGTTATCAGCGTGTACGTTGCCCTACATTTCCTTTCCGATATTCGTAATACGAGGACATAGGCTGGGGATAATGAACGGATCCATGGATCATCTTCTGGAATATCTAACCGGTTTATAAACACGATCATCACAGCCTTTCAGGGACCAGAGTGGGAGACCTTGCTACAAAGGTAACACTTCCAAATAGTTTGATACCAAACAAAACTTGACCATGACCTTAGAATCGGCGCCGATGCAATGCTACATCTTCTTTTGAAGACATCAGTATTTATATCGCTACCTAACGAATGCCTATGTCAACTTACAGGAGAACCTCTGATATACGTTTCGCTTCCACCAACGAGTACACTCATAGATCATGCACTGTCTCAACAAGTGCGAAAGCGAAAAAGGGATACCTTACAACTGCAGCCCCGGAAGCGCCTCAGGTTGCTCAAATCGACATTGAAGCGTCGCGAACAGCCTGGCCCATCTTCAATGAAAGTGAACATCACTCAACATACTGAGAGGTGAATTAGTCTAGAGTCAATCTTTGCATCTTTCTCACAATTAATAGGAACGCTGCAGATGTAAACTTTGAACGAGCACGCATATTCTACGCAAGGCCTTCTCGGGACCCAAATGCCTTCAGAATTGTTGTTGGGTTACCCTATCTCCGTACGCATTTTGTCTTTGTTAGATTTTTACCTGAACTCTGGTTAGATATTCTGAACCGTTTGTGCCCCTCGTACTTTAAGAAACCTCGTGCCGACCCTGCTACATATGAGGATCCTGACCCCCGTACCCTTGCAAAAAATGCGCGTCACCTAAGCAAATACATATTTCCTTCGCAGTATCGCTTATCAAATATTTTTACTGTTGATCCAAGCGAGAAACCCTACGGAGGAACGGATTATTCAAACAGGGAACGCGAGATCAATGTAAGATATCCTCCCCTGTTTGGACATGAGTTTAACATGTGGCGAAGTACCTCGGGAACTGTAAGACTCCTAAGCGTCTCCGAGACGCTTTAGTATTGATCGACAAAATTATCTGGAGGCATGGAAAATGTGGCTATAAACCTTTACGCGACAAAGTTTGTCCTTCCAAGGTGAAATTCTGGAGTCTCGCCGAGTTTCGTGCCCTAATTGTCGATTTTTACCCAGCTTGTCAGGACCAATAGTCAGGCGATGGATAGTAGCACTATCCTGGTACGTATAACTTGATTTTAGAGAAGGCAATTCTGATGGAAGTAGGAAATGATATCTGAGCACTCGATTCGGCTGGAGTCTCAGCCTATGAAATATAATGCCGATACATCCATAGACTCGCATGGAAATTCGATCCTCCCCGAGGGAATTTCTGAAGCTAGGAAGCATGGGGCTCTTAAACCTCGTTTTGTGGAGTTTAGCTGCAGCGAGATCGAGGTACGTAGAGAACGAGTTGCTTTGAGACGGCGCTCATTATATTTTCAGGTTTTCCGTTATGTCCTGCTTATAACGAAAAAGGTTATCCCAAACCAATTTTGGGGGTCTCGGAAAAACTTCAAGTTGGTGCAGAACTGTATGTACTCTGATAAATTGCGTAGTTTCGATTTACAATATTTCACAGATGTGAAGGAATTCATCGTGGCTCGACGATTCGAAACTTTATCGCTCCATCACGTCCTTCAAGGATTCAGCACCACCGATTGTGATTGGCTCACCCTCTCAGGGACGCCTGGGTGTTATCACGGACGGGTACCTGTGACAGACACTCTGAAGCGACGAGAATTGCTGGAGGAGTTCATGTTTTGGTATTTTGACTCTTTCGTCATTCCTTTGATTAAGGTGTGTCAACATTCCATTCTTCGAGTGAAAGATGAACTGCATGGACATTTTCTACAGACGACCTTCTACGTAACTAATTCCTCTGCTTTCAAGAATAAAATTCTGTATTTCAGGCAAGATGACTGGGAAGCTCTTTGTGCCCCTCTAATAGACAAGCTCAGCGAGAAAACCTTTCAGGAGATAGAGAAGGTTGTTGCTCTAATTAACAAATGCTATTTATTAATGCCTTTCTCCAGGCAGAAGCAGAGGAAATTCTTCGACAACGTAAACTCGGGTTCTCTTTCGTTCGCCTTCTGCCAAAGGAAACTGGTGTTCGCCCAATCGTTAACTTAAGACGTAGGCCTCAGAACAAGGTAAGGCATAAAAGAACTTTGGTCATACCAGCTCAATAAGGCACTCTGTAGTCTTCGATTTTCGCTCGCGGACAGTCTATCAACCAGATTCTTCAAGCGACTTTTCAGATATTGACCTATGAGAAGGTAAGCATCGCATTAATTAAAAAGTTCAGTCATCTCAATCTCCTGTAGCAACGCCAACCAGACCTACTCGGGGCCTCCGTATTTGGTCCCAATGAGATATATACGCGCCTGAAAGCGTACAAGGCAAAATTACTGCAAGAGTACCCTTCAGGAACATTGTAAGTATTCTGACGAAACATAGGAACACGATCGTCGTATTGAAAGAACCAGTCCAAAGTTATACTTTGTGAAGGTTGACGTGCAGGCTTGCTTCGACACCATTGAGCAATCGACCCTCTTGAGAATTCTGAAAACACTTATATCCGAGGTATTTTATCCAACAGGTTGATCGTAACAAATACTCATGAGACCCCAAGGATGCGTACCTGGTTCAGAAGTATGGTCAGATATCATCGGTTACTGGCAAGGTCAAACGAGCGTACGTTAGGAAGGCGTATCCAGAAGGTTTTCCAAACGTCATTTGCTCCAACTTGACCCTGAATTTCCACAGATGAACACCCCGATTTCGTTGCCTATGCTCGTAGCTTGGCCGATGCTTTGCGAGATACAATTTTCGTTGATCAGGTATGTCACGTTTCATTCGGTTTGCACCATTACTACATTATTCTTCTCAACAGGTAGTCTATAATTTTGAGACCCGACAGACAGCAATGCAACTTCTCGAAGAGCACATCAGCGACAATATTGTGAAGGTGAACCCGAAATATACATGACAATCTATTCATAATTATGGGACTTTATAGATTGGACAGCGGTATTATCGCCAGGTTATAGGTATACCCCAGGGGTCTGTGCTCTCTGCGCTGTTGTGTTCTTATTGTTACGGAGATTTGGAGATAAAAAAGCTGGGCGTATTTGGCTCTTCCGACGATTCGCAGGACGTAAGTTGCGGCCGGTTCATCTGGTTGATTTATTTAACCTTTGATTTAGCTACTCCTCAGACTGATCGATGACTATCTCTTCGTCACTACCTGTCCTCGAAAGGCGAAGTCTTTTCTGGACACAATGATTGCAGGTCATCCCGAATACGGCTGTACGATATCGCAAGAGAAGACACTGACCAACTTCGATTACAACGAGCAAATCATGAACGTCACTTCTCCCGGACAGATATGTACATCATTCAGAATCTGTGCAGGAACCGTTCAAGCCCAGTTCTAACCCATACCTCTTTCAGTCTTCCCTTGGTGTGGTCTCCTGATTAATATGACGGACCTTTCCATTCTCGTAGACTACACTCGGTTTAGTGGAATAGGAAAGTGACGTCCACTTTTTGGAATCGGGCTGAGGATCCACGTGCCTTTGTAGGCCTGAAAAATTCATTGACCGTAGACAAAGGTCGCACCCCTGGTGCACAATTTGTTCAAAAAATGCTACGGTTAGTTCCCGTCTTACTCCGTCCTATTTGATACTGATGTACTTTCAAGACTGGCTAAATCAAGGAATCACATCATCTACAACGACACGGTTTTGAACGGCGCACATGTCGTACATTTGAACATTTACAGAAGCTTCCTCATCAATGCCGCGAAAATGCACTACTACCTGGAAAGCTGGGGGGTTGATGTGCGAAAGAACGTCAAATTCTTGTATAGTGCGTCTGAAATTTCCCTGGAAATAGATAATGTTCTAATGGGCTTTTAATGAGGTACCGTTCGCCGGATCATTCACTACACGCATGTGGTTATCATGCAGAGTGCAAAGAATAAAGTTTCTCGAACAAACGGAGGAAAGTGCGATATCCTCAAGGCACATGTCCTTTGGTCAGTTTCGCCTGCGAATGCCCGATGTGCGATCGAGTAATGCGATGACTTTAGGCTTGGCACACACGCATTTCATGCAGTGCTGAGCAGGAAATCCGAGGTTTATAGTGCTTCGCTTCTGAAGCCGTTGTGTTTTGAACTCGCGCTGCCACGGAATCGGCGAATCGCACACCGCTTCAAGAAAGTTGTGAAGGAAAGCATTGCTACTATGGTGTCTATAGGACTTTAATGATATTGTTGTCTTTGAGATCTGCTCTCGGGATGTGAGCAACAGTTTCCTAGATGGGGCTGGTTGGTTGATCAGCCATCATGAATCATGACATGATTTCACCAAAGCTGCTGAGACACAGGCGCACGCTACAGGCATATAAGTAGCACAGCCCAACAGTATTCCCGCTAGCCCAGCCCAGCTGCACTGTGTACACGCAGACGGCCTCGAGGTGCAAGGCATTGCGGCGCAAATATTCCACGGTCATACACAACTCCTACATAGTCCGCCCATCGCTCCAACCAACTCTCTCTCTTCCCTTGGGTCGCCGTGCCTTTCATGGCTCGTCTTTCGACCGTCGCCTTCGTTGCCCTGTCCTTCTTATTTCTCTCGCTCGCCTACTACGCTCAGTCCTCACCACTCGGGTCAGCTCCATACCTTGGCACGGGCCTCCGACTCTCGGCTATTCTGTCGACCGTCGTTAACTACGTACAGGGAACCGTGTATCTTCCTTTCACGACCGAACAGCAGCCGCTGCAACCCGAAGAAAAACAAGTAGACGATGTCGTTATCGACGAACCGCGACCCCGTTTCACTCGGCGGATCATTGCTGTTGGTGATATCCACGGCGATATCTTCAACGCCGGACGCGTGCTCCAGATGGCCGGCGTTGTGGACCAAGACGGAAATTGGAGTGGGAACGTCGACGTCTTCGTGCAGACCGGTGATATCATAGACAGGTTTTTTTTAGTCTTCATTATTCCTTGCCGACGAGACGCTCATTTTCTTCTTGCCAGAGGAGACGATACCATCGAACTTTTTGAATGGATAGATGATCTTAGAGAACAAGCACGCAATATGGGGGGTGAGGTGATCAGCCTACTGGGAAACCACGAGTGGATGAACGCCATTGGTGAGTGGCTGGAGTTGCGTGTACGCCCGGGAAAATGATGACGAGTACCCTCTAGGTGACTGGAGGTAATCGTCTTGGTTCTTTCCGTCATGTGGATCGTGTAATTTGAGCGCATCGCCCCCCAGATATGTTTATCCGTCTGAGATCGAGACGTTTGGTTCCATCAGCGCACGCCAAAGGGCCGTCACGACCGGATGGCTCGGCAATACCTGGGCGGCCAATTATTCCACGGCCGCACGCCTTCCGCTTCACCAACTCCTCGGTCCTCCCAATACCGACTACCCACCCAAGGAGGGCAGCAAGCACGCGCGTGCTAATGCGGGCCCGCTCTCTCATGCCGCGTTCTCGTTCGTACACGGAGGACTCGCGCCATCGTACCCCAACCTCCAACCATTTCCGAGTGCCATCAACAACATCTCCAAGTCGTTGTTTAGTAAACTGAGATCCCGTTCGCCACAGCCGCCTCCTCACCCACCGCACGCATATCCCGGACTTCCTCATGGGACTTTGCCTGAGGAGGCACGTCTTTACGGTACCGACGGGCCTCTGTGGTACCGTGGGTGGGCAGAAGAGGACGAGTCCGTGGTGTGCGCGCGGGTAGACCGAGTGTTGCAAAAGACGGGCACGCGCCGGATGGTGATGGGACACACGCCACACTTGCAAAGCATCGTGGCGCGCTGCGGAGGCAAAGTGCTCCTGATCGACACGGGTTCGTTCTTTTCTAACAGGTCGTGTGAGTATGGTTGTATGAACTTGTATTTTGTTTTTGCGCGCAGGAATTTCGCATGCTTATGGGGGAGTGCTCTCTGCGTTGTCCATAGAGTATAGCCTGGAGCCGGTCAAGGGCGGAGGATGGAAGGAGCAAGAAGTGGTCAAGGCGCTGTACGCTGAACAAGAGGACGAACTGTTGGTGACGGCCGTTCGCGACTTGCAAGGCAACCTGTGGTAGCCCGCAGCGGCGGCTAGGGGTAGGACCATTATGACGTCGTTGGCCATTATTATTTAAAACCGTTTTCGATTGTCTACATCTCGTACTTTTTTTTATATGTCTACTACTCCGACGCCTTCCATGTCGAGTGGTCAAACTTGCTATTTCGACGCGCTCATGACGCAGTTCACGGCCGACCCTGTTGAAAACGACTGTACTGGGGAAGTACCGAAGAGTAGTTCCGCCGACCCTCTTCCTGCAGGTATGGATAGTTTTTTTCTTCTTCTCTCGCATGTGCAAAGAGCATAGTTTGATTCATGTATCATACTCATCAGCTTCAGCTGGAAACACAGGCGGAATAGTGGTGAATAATTTAGGCGAAGCGGATGCTCCTATCAGACATACTACAAAAGAGGATGAACGTGGACCAAAGACGCCATCCCTCCGATCTGGCCCCCCTGAGCCTGAACGACAAGAACAGACATCAAGAATAAAGACGAAAACTAGCGAAACAAGTACCATTCAGGGGACGAAAGAATCTGTTCGAGAGACGAGAAGCACGCACAGCACTGAGGTGTCCCCTGAGTTCGCAAACGGCAGCATGCCCGCTGGACCGAGCGCGAGGCCCGACGACAAGAATCTCTTTGCGCGGGGTGCCCTCGCAGAGCGGTCGTTGAGCCAGAAGCAAATTAACCGGATCGCCAAGGACGAGGGTGCGTTTGCCAAGCAACATCCATGCACTGTGCTCACGCCAATACAGCAGAGGACACCAAGAGATTTTCAAAATTACTCAGGTTGGAATCCAGCACCGAAAAGGTGGCTCTTGATTCGGCGCTGAAGACGCTCTCTTCCCTTCAAACCCTGCATAAAGGAGCGATTAAGCAAGAGAGAAAGGCTCAAACGTCGCATGCCAGAGCATTGTCTGTGGCACAAAAGGCTGAAAGCAAATTCCACGAGGAAAAAGCGCGATTAGCTGAAGTGCGTGTTCGTGCGGAAGCACGGTGTATGGAGGAGCACGCGCGATGGGAAGGAAAAGAAGGGGAAGCCCAAGCTCAGGGAGAACGATTGGCCGCGGCAAAAGAAACTATAAAGCAAGTAGAGACACGGATTACCGAATGCGCGGGCGAGATTGAAAAACTTCGGATTGCAAAGGCAACAGACGAGGTCAGCCAATATGACTGCTCGCATACATGGATGACCTTTTTTTTTCACAGCGTGAAAGAGAGGCAAAACTGGCTGAATTAGCAGGACAGACGTAGGATTGCGCAGATACACATGTCGTAATTGTAAGCCTTTTTGATCGCCAACATCTCGTGGATATGCATCGAATGGTATTGGAAGGTCTAGAGAACAGAGTGAGAAAGCAGAAACAGCAACTGGAAGGAAATGGAAAGGGATCAGCTGGCTGTTCTTAGTATTTCTAGTGTTTTCTTCACCATTGCCAATGGCTCAGCGATGGGTGACGAACGGTGTCATCGTAGAAAAAAGAGCAGAGGGAACACTAACCACGACATGGGCGTAAGAGGCAGAAATAAGGTTGGAGCGGAGTTTAGACAGGCCCTCGTGATGCTTGTGATAAGATGAGCCGGCATCTCCGGCCATGGCGATGCGACGACTCATCGTCGTCCCCAAAACAAATGTTATTCTATTCCCGCAGTCACCTATCAACCTTACCCTCCAACGACGTTTTCGGCTGTTTCACTCGTCTGTGCCAGCCATGTCGTCTGCATCCGCGTTCCACGACCTCCAGGCCGATCTTCCAGGCGGCAAGTCCTACTCTTTCGATCAGCTAAAGGGCAAGGTCGTCCTCATCGTCAATGTCGCATCGCAGTGGTATGCACACACACCCTCTAGTTCCAAGTATGTGTACTGAGGTTAAATACAGCGGCTTTACTCCTCAGTATAAAGGCAAATACATCATCATCTCGTTGTGGCCACAACGGTCCGTTAACAGGTCTTTCCAGGTCTCCAGGCACTTTATGACAAATACAAAGATCGCGGGTTTGTCATCCTTGGCTTCCCTTGTAACCAAGTGAGTACATATTGGCGGAATATCCGTGACACTCTGGGTCAACATCTTCTCCATAGTTTGGTGGCCAAGAGCCCGGCGAAGACGCAACCATCGCATCCTTTTGCGAGGTCAACCATGGCGTCAATTTTCCCCTTATGAAGAAGTCTGACGTCAACGGCGATAACACTAACCCCGTCTACAAGTGGCTCAAGAACGAGAAATCGGGTCTCTTGGGTCTCACTCGTATTAAGGTCCGTTGTTGCATCCTTAATTTTCATCCCGTTCCAACTTGTTGCGATTGCTACAGTGGAACTTTGAAAAGTTCTTGGTTGATCAAAACGGAAATGTTGTAAACCGCTGGGCATCGACGACAACGCCTCAAGCGATTGACGCTGCCGTAGAGAATCTTTTCAAAGGCGACGCAGAATGACTCGGAGAGTTTCGGATCAAGGCTCCAAAGTTATAGACGGGCCGTGAAGAAATTATTCCGTCGTGTTTCAGGTTGTCGACACGATGTCACTGTATTCTTTTCTTATTGCCAGGCTGTAACTTTTCAAGTACACTTGTACAATGAGTACTGGGCTTGACGGCAGCTTCCCGAAGCTATATGAGAAGAAGATAGTTAATGTACCACTGCAATCGGTGATCGAGACACACAAAAAATCTTCCAATAACTTACCACGAAATATACACAAAGAAAGGCGAGTTTATGTTTAGCCAACCTTGTCAAACGTACTGATTATACACCCCCTCCGTCATCTCTACCCACAGCTCACCCACACGTCAGAGACGACTACAAACAGAGAAAAAACACACGTACACATGGATCGCCAAGTGCGATTTGGAGAAAAAATTTCTTTTGGCCTTTCTTCCGGGTGATTGCGCCCGTGAGAGAGGAGGAAAGACGTCGGGCACCTGTGCGCCTGTTATCGAATCGATTTGTTGCAAGGTCCGAATCGGCATGAAGGACATTTCGTTTAATGCAAACTAAAGAGACATTGGATACCGTCCTGTTAACGCGCGTGTATACAGTATAAGAACTTACCTGTTGACCAAGACAAACACGCGGTCTGGCATTGAATGGGAGCAAGATGAACGGTTGGGACACAAGATACTCGTTTAATCGATAGTCGAGGAAGCGATCGGGATCAAACTCCTCAGCTACTCGAGGTGAGCGAAGTCAACAGAACAGTAGATGTAGACCTCATCCGGATCCCAAAGATTACTTCGACTCGGATGCAGATGCATCAGATATACAAATCTATAGAGGTCGATCAACTTTCGTGGTATGATGTCATGAAAGCTGGCAGCACACTGGGTAAAAAATTGCTCGCCGATCATTGTGAAATAGCGGGGACCGACGTCTGAATGGCGTCTATGAATACTTCTACGGCCGGGGATATTAATCTTAGTGTCTCTGAAATAAGCAACACACGACATCGCTTCGTCGAATCCGGAAATAAGCTACCACTTACCATTAATAACGGCGCGGAGGGCACTTCATGTCTCGAATCGTATCATACGTCAACTGATCTCCAGGACCAACATTTCTTAACATCTCCTCTCAAAGTCCGGCGAGTACATGGCGGTGAGTTGCCCAAAGGTAGATGACAAATGTCAAAGCTCTAGTAGTCTTATTCCAAATGATCGATGCGTGGTCACACGACAAAGCAATGGCTCATGATCTTCAAGATCTCATTCCCGAGTACCTTTGGATCTACGGAGAGAATAAGGAGGAAAACTACAGTCATTCCACATCTTACCAGTCGTGATCGATGGCCCAAGAGTGCCGTCGAAGCGGACTGACTCCTCCTTCTCCCCACGCAGAAGGGCCGCATCCTTGATTGTAGGTTCAATGTAAGCGTTCACGATCTTTATCCATTTTAACGGTTTCGTCGCCAAAATGGCTCAAACACAGGCCACATCAAACTTCTGCGAGTTATTCCGAGAATCAATAAGTTGAGCGTCTGCAAACGCATGGGAAGAAAAAAAAAACATCGGTGACTTCTGAATGTCGGACAGAGTTTTCGGCCGAGGTCGCTTGGTATGGGAAAAAAAAAACCCCCCCGAGGCCGACGGAGAGACTTTTCACACATTTTCCGAAGAGAAACTCGGCTGCAGAATCAAGTGCGAAACGTGAGATGGCATCCTGAAAGGGTCTTCGAGTCCTGTCCAACGCGAAAAAAAAGAGGCATGGACACGAACGCGCTAGAAAGTCCACTGAACATGCAGCACGAAGGAAAGACCTCATCTGGGTGCGGTCACATCCTCGGTGTGGCAATCAAAGATGCTGAAGTGATTGCTCCGGTCGCGGGTGAAGAACGGACGTGCCATTAAACGATTAAATTCCCACGTGTCGGCTAAGAAACGGGCAGTCAGGGAAGGCCACAAGCGTCCAGGTCAGTTGCTTACAGTCAGAGTTTATGACCCCGTGCGCAATACACCAGGCATTGCTGATCTGAATTTGTCCAGGACCCACTGCAAAGCATGGCTGCCCACCTTTTTCAAAGCTCTCGAAATCAATAGTCAGGATGGTCTGTAAAAAATGTCTGCCAGTAAAACGAGAAGACCGTTTGTCGCTGCACCTTTATGTGATGAAGCTCACAGGTAAAAAGCCGATCCTCATACATTACATGTACGTCAAAGCAGCTTCCAACAGTTGCGATTCCTCGTAATACACCATCTGCTATGATCGAGAAGTACCAGAAAACGATAGTGGTTGATATATTATGCAGAATTCATGGCCTCTACAACTTCAAGCATGTAATCGATGTTTCCAAACATCTTGCCCTGGAAGACAAGCATGGGACCAGCACCCAGCGCGGCAGCCTCGTGTTCTCTTGCAAAGTCCCTAGATGCGATTCGCAGAGGGAAGTCCGCAATGTGACAGAAGATTCCACAGCAAAGTGATAGTTATGCAGTACGTGAGCAGGGGGCCTGTGATCCGGACCAGAAGAACTAGCACTGGGGCGGTGATAGATAGTGGGTGAGGTGAAGTAGCCTTCGAGGTTCAGCCAGGTTGCAGTATTTTACGGGCTGACTGCGTTTCAGGAATGAATTTGACCTGCTTGGGCAGAAATACGGAAGTCAAATTATGACGTGTAGTCATGAACGCCGCCAAAGTTGCAAGTATCTTTAGGTGCCCTAGTAGTACGTTTACAAGCTTTCTAGATGGAAGCACGTGCGTATGAGTTGAATCCATGTGAAATTCCAATGACTCGCCATGTGCATCGTGACCATTCTCGCTTATCCTGGTCCTAACATTCAGCTAAGCGCGGTCGAGGAACAATGTTCTCCCTACAGATACAAAAATAAAACCTTTCCTATATCTCATTTCAGCTGTCTCCACAGCAGAGGGGAACATTGGCAGAGGAGGGGCGCCAGTCAACGACGACTGGCCGCGTGGGCTGTGCATTGAAGCGACCTCGATATCATGCCGGAGCGAAGGCGATTTTAAGGCGATCTGGGACTCGCCATCTCAGCAGCCTGTCCCCTGGAACTTGACGGGTAGTTATGTTTGAGGATTCCCTAATTAGCTGACCGATTCAGTATGCACACGGCTTAGATCAAGGGGGTAGTAGAGGAAAGACACGTGACCTGAAGAGAGGGGCGTACAAAGTGCTACAAACAGGCGCACTTGGGAACATTATAAATTTACTTCCACCGGCGACCATACCCGCAAGCTCTGCGCACCAACAGACCACCCGCAGCCCAGCCGTCGATTCAAAGCGAATAGCCCACGATTGCTCCTTCAACCACCCCATTTACCATCTTCTGTCTCCGCTCACGCGAATACGGAAGACAATATTTCATGCTTCGCCCTCCTGTCCACAAATCGTATCACCGTCTGTCTTGTTTAGAAACCATAAGTACCGTATGGATTCCATTTTCCTCATTCTCGGTCCTGTTTCTCACATGCTTCATCTTAAAGCGTTAAACGTAACTGCCCAGCATGGCTAACGCAGGAATCGTCAACATCCGCCGCGACGTCGATGACAAGTTTTACCGCTATCGCATGCCCTTGCTCCTAATTAAAATTGAAGGAAAGGGTAACGGTATCAAGACTGTCATCCCAAACATGTCCGACGTCGCTCGTGCCCTATCCCGTCCTCCCACCTACATCACCAAATTCTTTGGTTGCGAGCTTGGTGCCCAAACTCCTTTCGACGAAAAGAATGATCGGTACATCGTCAATGGTGCTCATGATGCCACTAGGCTTCGCGAACTCCTGGATGGCTTCATCGATAAATTTGTCCTCTGTCGATCTTGCAAAAATCCAGAAACCGACCTCATCATCCTCAAAGCCGGTCGCAGCGAGGACATCATCCGTGATTGCAAGGCTTGTGGAGAAAGGACAGGTGTAGACATGAGGCACAAACTCGTCACCTTCATTCTCAAGAACCCACCCAAGAACCCCAAGAAAAGTAAGAAGGGCAAAGGTGAAGCGAATGGCTCCGCCACTGGTAACGGTGGTGGTGTCCACGCCGCCGCCCCCGCTGGTCCTGGTGAAGTTCAAGACGATGGAGCTGCGGGTGCAGAGAGTGACGACGAGCTGACTAAAAAGATCAAGGCTGAGGCTGCTGACTTGACTACGGATACAGCCTTACCTACGGATGACTGGTCCGCGGATACTTCCGCTGAGGCGGTCCAGGCTCGGAAGAAAGAATTAAGCGCCCAAATTGGCGGCTTGTCTCTTGGTGGTGGGGATGACGATGGGAGTGAGGAAGATGCCGACAGCCCGTACTCTCAATTCGGTCACTGGGTCGAGGAGAACAGAAAAGATGATTCCTTCGGCTCAGTACAGATTTACAAGAAGGCTGAGGATCTGGGGATCGAGAAGAAGCACAAGACTCTCCTCGTCCTCGTACAGGTGCTGTTCACTCAAAATATTGTGCAGGAGATAGAAGTGTACAAATCTCTTCTGGCGAAGGTACGCGACATTCTCGAATTTTTCAGTGTTTATTGATGTGCTGTTATGCAGATGGTCACTTCGGAGAAACATCAGAAATCTTTGCTCGGAGGTATCGAGCGGCTGGTGGGGCTGGAGCATCCCGACCTCATTCCCAGTGTTCCGAAGATCCTCATGGCATTGTACCAGAATGATGTTCTGGAGGAGGATGTCGTCACGCAATGGGGTACCCACGTGAGTAAGAAATACGTGGACAAGGAAACGAGCAAGAGGGTCAGGAAAGCTAGCGAGCCTTTCTTGAAATGGCTCGAAGAGGCCGATGACGATGATTCGGAGGATGATGAATGAGTTGGTGGTACATGCACTGTCGGTTAGATGTATTTCCGTATGTTTTCTATGATATGTCGACTCGTGATTTGTGAGTTTGGATGACGCAGCATTGTTAATTTGTTAATAATGGTGTCGATTTCCTCGTACAGCCCCTGTTTGCGACTTACTCTCGAGCATCATGGTTTTAGGGTACGATAATCCACCCTTCAAAGCGCCCCATATTGAAGACACGCAAAAGAGGGTTAGGGTCTTGTTTGGGGGCAAGATCGTCGTCGACACTTACAAGCCCAAACTGGTGTACGCTATCAATCACCTGGCAGACCAATCAGCTCAATACATGTTACTAGTTGGGAACATCCATATTATCCCACTTACTTCTTCTCTCTGTCCGATCTACCGTCTTCCGATTTGTTGCAAAGGTCCGACCAAGCCCAACCAGAAGAAGGCACCAAAGTTTACGATCTCGTGGTCGGCGATCGGATTGCCAAGGAGGCCCTGATCGAATATTCTAGCAAAGGGAAACACAAGGAACTTGCGAATCTCTTTAAACTCAAGTTTGCGTCTGCGGATGCATGGTTTGAAGAGGACGAACGCATCCAGGGGCACCCGAAAGACCCATACAAGGTGGGTCCAACTGCCCGAGCCCCACGCGTTCAGCTTCATCTTTCTTTCTTTTTCTTTTGTGTGTGTTGACGCTTGCGTTGCGAAGCGCATCGACGTCCTTTCGACTTCTAGGCACATTCGTGTCGAGGTGAACGGTGTCGAGGTGGCCAACACACGCAGGGCACACTTTTTGTTTGAGACTGGACTGCGTAGGAGGACGTATATCCCAACCATGGACACCCGGTTTGATCTCTTGATCCCTTCGGACACGACCTCTCTCTGCCCATACAAGGTTTGGTACCCCTTGGGTCGATGAACGGTATATATAACTGATAACCGACGCAGGGGTGGGCGAATTACTTTGACGTACGCTTGCCCGACGGTGAGGTGCACAAGGACATCGTGTGGTACTACCGCACCCCCAAGGCCGAATGCCTCCAGGTGACGGGATTGTTGGCCTTTTACGACGAAAAGGTGACCGTGTTTGTGGATGGTGAGAAACAAGAGTGAAGGAAATGGCGATTTGAACAGGTGGTGCCATCTTAAAGATGAAGTGATACATCGTTGTATTTGTACAGCCTTCAGACTGTTGGCCTGATGGATATAGGGCGCGACTCGAAGTTCCCAAAGTATTCCGGCTAGTCACACTACCCCATATGATATTGTCCCCGGGCGGGGGCTGGCAGTGACATCTGATTCTCATATGGTGACATCATCCATGCTATTGTCTTGTAACAGAGCAGCCCTTGTGATTTTTCATTGCGCGAACGAAATGGGGAAAGAACGAAACCATCGAGTGGTTCTACTTGAAGCATTCCAGTGGGGTCTGAGTTTTAAAAGTGCCCCCCTTAGGACGCCATTCGTACTCCAATTCTTGTCATGTCGCGCCTTGTTCGAGGCCGCCATGCTCTCATCCGCATCAGCGATGCTACGCTCGGGGCATTCGCGTTTGTCCCTTCCTCTCAAATCCTCAACCACTTGATCCGATTCCTCTCGACATGGAGTGGTACCGAGTTGCGTGCGGCCATTCTCTTCTCGTGTTCTCTGCTCACGAACGCGTCCGCTACGCAGCAAGTTGTTCGCGGTGAAGGGTGGCTTGCTTTGGAACATCTTCTGGGGCGCTCATCGTCTTTCTAGCTCGTACAATACACCATGAAGCTCGTCGCTCCGATTTTGCTTGCGCGAGCAGGACTCCAGCACCGCGTAGGCCTGCGAAAGGACCCGACGAGCAGCGTCGCGACGTCGTTTACGAGCTTTGCTGGTGTCATTAGCGATTTCAAGATGTTGGGCAGATTTTGGGGTGAGCAAAACCCCGGCGTTTCTCGCGTTGAAAGCATGCCGATTTAAACTTTCTTTTTTTTTTTTTTTTTTTTAAAAAAATCCGGGTAGGTTTGCTCCCTATCGTGCAATGGATGATATCCATGGAAAGAAATCCGCCGCCCACGCATGCTCTCCTCACGATCGAGCGCTTGCAAGGATGGTCCATGCTGACGTACTATCCACTCGAGCACCTTTACTACTTGCGTTCGCATGACCTCATTCCGGCTACCATTCCCTCCATTACGTCACTTTTCCGACCCACGTCAAAGCGGATCTATCTGAACGTCCGCTCTCTGGCCATGTGGTCATGCCGTGCATGGGCTGTCTATGTCATTCTCCAGTTTGCTCATTTGATGGAGGACCGTAAAATTTTACTCATGAAAGAAAGAAGCTTGAGGAAGGGAAAGGGAGTCATGGCAGAGGACAAGGAAGACCTGCAGAACAAGTGGGACTCTTTCTGGAACGAGGTCGTGGCCAACTCGGCCAATCTGCCGCTGGCTCTTCACTGGTCAGGTCGACTTGTTTAAACCTCGCCAAAATGTCTCATTCTTTGTATAGGTCCCTCGAGAAGGGTATTTTCACCAACGATGTGTGTACGGCGTTGGGGAGAAAAGGCATCCACTGACGTGTGATTCGATTTAGATCTGGTTGACTGTCTTTGGGTTCATCAATGCGGTAGCGGCCTTTAGGGGCGGATGGAAGGCCACTGCCCTTCCTTGTCCAAAACCAACCAGGGCAAGCGATGTAGCCGATAGCGATTTGGCGATGACAGGTGAAAAAGGGGAGACCTAATTTTAGGTAATTTCGTCTGTCAATCCGGAAAAAAAACACAGGCTAATCGGATACTGTTTAGTTTTCTGTTGGAGCTTTTCATGGTCGCATGTCAACACTAGCGATGAATGCGTCCGCATTTTATTCCGTGGAATCTTATAGTCGCAAACGAGTCACAGTATCGAGCGCTTTGCGGGCTGCGATGTGACAGGTTTATCATATTAGTACCAGGGATGTCTTTCCTTAATTTCCCAAATACACAAAGCTTCTACACAGGCTCGGCATCGTACTCATCTTGGACTGCCTGCAGAAAAGACAGCATCTTTGGAAAAACTTTAGCCTGGAATATCCTATACAGCATGTGACTTACAAACTGATGGCGCTGAGCACCCATCTTTTTGCCAGGACGTGTTTTCAGTCTGTCCTGGATGTGGAGGAGTTTGTCGTAAAAGTGCTGAATGGCGGTGTCGCTACGACCTGGAGCGTAGAGAGGACTGGGCCGTTTCACTCGCACAAACAGATTCGTGCGTTTTTCGTTTCCAACTCACCGGTTTACCACTGCGCTATACGCCGTGCACCTCATGATCCCTGCACGATGTCACGCCAGTCAGAGCATTGAGCGTTTTGGGCCGACACGCAATGACCGACCAAATGCCCCGATGGCGTCCAAACGATCGGCATCCTGAACGCAGTGAAGTTCGGTGCACGTCGCGTGCCACTCTTCCAGCCGGCCACTCTCGCGCAGCATCTTCTCCGTCGTCCACGACACATTTTCCACGATCCTCACGATCAGAGCGGCGCGGCCGTCGGACAGCAGGTCCAGCGCGCCGCCGCCGCCGTTTTCGTTGTCGTCGGCCAACGAGTGGAAGAATGGCAGGAAGTAGGCAAGCGGGTCGGCAGCCTCCGCGGCCGAGACGTATTTCTTGTCCAAGACGTCGTGCAGGAGTGCGGCGAGCTCCACGACGAGTAGATCTGGGTTGTTGTCGGGGAGAGCGCGCGCGAGGGCCAGGGCTGTCTTTCTGACGCGCTGGACTGAAG
>JBBPKM010000184.1:0-19245 GCA_038089255.1 Austroboletus rostrupii
TGCCCTCGGCGTCGAGGACGATGAGCGCGCTGACGGTGTAGAGGGCCAAGTTCATGGGGGACGGAGTTTGAAAGGGTCGCACCCTCGTTCGGGCATGTTTTGGGGTGCAAAGAACGCCAGGGCCCAGGCCAGATCGATCTCCTCGCTGCCGGGACGTTCAAAAGCTGGGGCCCACCTCGCCCGTCGTCTGCCCCATCTCCCCCGTCCGACACCGCCAGGACCTCTGTTCAGTGCCTTGGTTGCGCCCCGTGCTCGTCGGTGCGCCCGTCCAGCAGCTCGAGGTCTGACCGTTCAGACCAGACACAGCTCGGCCTCTGCCAGAGCCCACCCATGCTGCAGAGTCGCCCCCCCCAGCGTCCGCGGCCTGCACACGCAGCCCCTCCATCCTCCAGCATGACGGCGTTTTCCGCGTCATTTCATTCCGCACACCCTCCATGAATCCGTTCGTGGTCTGCCACCCGTTGTCCATGCGCCCCTCCATCCTGTACGATCACCCTCTGCGCCCCTTCCTCCTCCGTCCGTCCTCGTCGGCCCGCTGTAAATCCTATCTTGCGCGTTCAGGGCCGCCCAGCATACGCTCGCCTTGGCCGGCCGATCCCACACGCCCGAGCCGCGCTGGCTGGTCCACGGACCTTTATCGCCGGACATCTCCCTGATACCGCTTCATTCAGTACTGCATGCGATTCGCTTTACGTCAACCGCAACATTCCTCCTGCCTGCCCCCCCTCGCTTGTGGGCCAAGGGGCGTTCATCACTCGTCGTTGCCTTCACTCTCCACGGACACGCTCACGTCGCTGAGAGTCATCTCGACGCTCTCTTCCCCTGTCGGCCCGGTTTTTCTCTGTTCCCCGTCCCAAAATGAAGCCCTCTACGGCCCGATGACCTCAGCAATTTCCGTTCGCTATACCTTTCCTCTGCTCCGCTCCCTCTCCCTTTGATCCATCGTGAGCTTTCGTCATACGCCTGTTAAGCTCTTTGAGAAAGAGGGTTTGTTGATGATCAACCTTTAGCTCAAAATGTACACCCATGACGCCATTCCATACACTGCCCTCACGGCCCGGAGAGCGCCAGTATCCACTACCGCTCGCCGGAGCATGTACCTCTGCTGGCTTCCTGTTACCAATCATGTTGCTGCCCTGCTCCGGATTTGCACGACATACGACGGTGCGGCAAGCGTAGGCATGCCATGTTCCTCTCTCCTGTGTGCTGCCTCGTCCCGAATTCTGACAAATGGGGAAGTATAAGAAGCTTTCCCGTCCTGGTTATTGACCCTTGACCAAGACCCATTTGAAAGTCGTTCCCACTGACTCCAACGTCAGTGCCCGATTTTCCACTCTCTACGCCATTCGACGACGCGTTACGATAGCCTTGCCCGCCGCCCCCCTCCCCACCCCCTCTGAACGACCAGACTCTACCTCCTTTTTCATCTCTGTCCCTTCCCATCCGTCATGTCCGGCCTTGACTATTCGACCTTTTCCCTCTGGTAAGCATACCTCCCTCGAGTACCCTCTTTCGCCGTCTGAACCCCTTCTTCCAGTTCGGCCTTGACGCCCTCGCAACCTGCACCAGCTTCGACGAGATCTTACCCCGCCGACCCCACCCAACAACACGTTGCAGAAGATGTCATCGATTCGCATCTGTGTCACATGCAACGTGATGATCTTCCCTTATGGTCCGTCCTTGTCGTCCACGTGTAGATAAAGCCCTTACTCTCCAACAATCCAAATATTACAGCACAGAGATGACGGATTGCCCACGCGACCATCCGTTGGCGCTGTTTGAAGGACAGGAGTCAAGCGATCGAACTTTTGCATTTCCTGGTTCTCCACTGCTAAGCGACTCGGCCGACGACATACAGGGAAACCTCTTGTGTGCCCAACTGGGCGGGTTTCATTTCACGCCAAACTGTAATGGCGGAGTGGGTGGTATGACCACCGAAGACTTCGTAAATCCACCGACGGCCATCATGAAGAATGCGTACGTCTCATCACATGTATTGTCACATCTGAACTTTGTATTTCTTACGTTTTTTTTTTTTTCGGTGGCAGCTCCTGGAGTTCACAACACAGCCTACATTACCCCACACCCGTTCATGGTTCCGTCTCTCCATCTATCAAAAGCGCTGGTCCCATCGCCGAGGACGCGAGGCCGGAGCTCACTTTGCTGCACTGTGACGTCAGCACTCGCGTACCTGCTCGTAGGGTGAGTACGGCGATGGCAGACCGTCCGTTCGGTCGAAATTACGATTTCGGCCTCACTAGCACTTCCTCGCCACTCACGGCCCACATGACCGTGGACGTGTCGACGTTCATGCCAGGCGGGGTAATGACGAGCCCCTCGCCCTCTTCCACGGCGTATCAGGATGACGATTATATGGAGTGCGCGCACACATTCACGTATGTAGAGCACCTGCCCGGAAGGACGCCTACAACCGCGCACAAACCAGCGAGTCAGTATGCCATCGATCGCCAGAACCCAGCTGCGCCATCATCACTCGGTGCATTTCACGAGCCTGCTCACGCAGGCGGCATAACACCCCTTGATCACCGCTACGCAACTGACATGGCCACGCCTTTGCCTGGCTACTCGTCCTCACAGTCACCACACGATCACCCCATTTGCGGAACTCCTTGTTTTGGAACAGTCATGCACACAGAAGAGGTTCCGAGACCTGGGTCAGCTCCGCCGTTGATGGACAACCAAGTGCCTTTTGTCGGCGATGCCCGAGCTGCACTTTCACCGTCTGCTCCTGAAAACGCCGCATCACCGGATGAGCACGTCAACGGTACGCACCGACCGCACACTTGCTGGTACCACTACCCTCCTCCGCTCGCCCCTCCTTCCTCCCAGGCCGTCGCAGGCCAAAGTCCGCGATCCTCCCCGAGGAGGGCAGGATCGATCGGTCACAATTCGCAGAAAACTCCGCCAGGCTCGCGTCACCTGCGCCGGTGGTCCTCGGTGACTAACCCTGCCTTGCGCGGCTCGCCTCCCTTTGCGTCGACGTCCTTTTCCCCGAATGTTGTTTCTTTCCCTCGGTACCATCCTACTGGTGCCGGTGCTGGTGGTCCTACAGGTCCTGGCGGTGGACCAGCTCCATCACCCTCTGCCCCTGTTCCTGTTCCTCCGTCGTCCGACAACAATAGTCCGTTTGCGCATTTTTCGCCTTCAGCCGAGTCGGACGGCGAGGATCCATCGACGGCGTATGGTTTGCCTCATGCCGCAGTCGACGTCGCCGAATCCGTCGTCGTCGTCGTGCCCTCGGACCAGCCTCAGCCCCAGCCTCAGCCGTCACCCCAGCTACAACCGTCTGTCCGGACCATCGTCCGCTGCGACGGCCACCTCATCGACGAGGAGTCCTGGTCCGCCGCGCTTGCGCGCACCGACAAGCTCCTGCACGTCTACGAATGTCTCTGGGACCCCGCGCACACGCCGTGCGGGATGTGGATCGAGGGCGACCAGTCGAGCGTCGCGGACCACCTCGCGCTCTTCCACGGCTTCCGCGGGGGCGAGGTGACGACACGGTGTCTCTGGCACGCGTGTCCGAAGCCGCAGATGAAGGGGACGTCCATTGCGCGGCACGTGGTCACGCACATTGGGTCGCGCGTCAAGTGCCACACCTGCAAGCACGAATTCGCGCGCGTGGACGCGTGCAACCGGGCACACAGCCGGTCGGGGTGTCTGGGCGTCGGGCAGCCCATGTACGGGGACTTGCAGCACGTGCTGGATGCGCGCAAGGTTGATCCGCTGCAGAGGCCGTGCAAGAAGCGGCGTACAGACGAGTGAGTCATTGTGTTGAACCGTCGGTGCGTTTGGCGGTCATGTCGGGGCCGAGCCTCGTCCTGAGGGGGGGGGGGGGGGGGGGGGGTCTTTTTTTTTTTGTTGTGCGTTTTTCGCTACCTTTTTCACCCTTTGGGGTGTCTTTTTTTTTTTTTTTTTTCTTCCGTGGGCTGGCTCCCACCTTCATTTTCGCATTGTATTTCAAACTCGCCCGTGGCACACCTTTTTTTTTTTCCACGCTAACTTATCTCTTTTAAAAAAAACACACTTGTAATAATCACCCCCTTTTTCTTCTTTCTTCGTCACCCACCTGACTTTTTGTACTTGTACGCCCACTCTACTTACTTACTTGACCCTAGTCTACTCGGGCATCGATGACGACGACTGCCCAAGCTTGGCAAATTCACTAATGCAACTGCGTCCGCTTAACCTTCGCGTGTTCTCATGCATCCATCACTTTGACATAAAAGACAGATCGATGAATCGATGACCAATGAACGATACGGATGATATTTCACACGTACTACCACCGAGACCGAGAACGAGCACGCCGTTGTCATTAAAACAAGACACGCTCGATATCGATCAACCTTCAGGCGACCAACGGGCAACGGCGGACGGGGCCGAGTTCCCCCCCCTCCACCAAAGCACGTCGCTTCCTAATTCCACTTGGCCTGTGCGTACAAGCCCAGCACCGCGTCCGCCAAGGTAGGCGTGTACTGCGACACGTCCAGAGAAGTGTACTCGGTCGTGTTCTGCACCTCGTTCAGGATGCTCAACACGTCGCTCTCGATAAAGTTGACGAACACGAGATCGATGGGCGTATCGCCCGTCACGTCGGGCGGATTCGAGCCGATATAGTTCGGCACAGCGTAGTAGGGCAATGCAACGTGCAGCGTGTCATCGCCGGCGCCGGGGCATCCCTGTGTTGCGAAACGGGAAGACGGGGATCGAGGGCACGATGAGAAGAAGGAAAAAAAAAAAACGGAACGAGAAAGCAAACACGACTCACGTCCGTGGTGACGTACCCAGGCGTCAGGTCCGTCGTGGTCCTCCGATCGATATGACGTTTGTCCATCGATTCCAGCCAGGAATGATAACGTCCCTCGACGTGACCACGCCCCCACAACTCCACTTCAGAGCGCTTAAAGTTGACGTTTGCAGCGTTCAAAGCGGGCAAGACTTGGTTCGCGACGCTGGCCGTCACGTTGGGAATGTATAGGAAAGAGTCCGTAAATGGCGCGGCAGTGAGCTGGTCGTTCTTCGTAAAGGGGCCATGAAATACATTGAAGCGAAGTTCGCCCGAATTGCAAATGATGATGTTGGGAATCCCAGCACGCGTGTTGTTGATGGTGAGGGCGACCGGTGCGGCCTCCGCGATGAATAACGTCAACAAATTGCCAGCAGATGGGTATGGATTTCTGTAGAGTTTCAAAACGAATTTAGAGAAATGTTTCGCATACATGCTTACTGATTCATGGTATAATCCTGGGGAGCGGTCCCATACAAGTAGCTCAGATCGAACTGAACAGCGAGTTCCTGCAGGCCTTGCGTGATAGAACGCCCGTGCGAGGTATCAAACGTAGCGTTCGACGTCGTGGTATGATACTACAAACCATCTGTTCTCAATGCCCGAGTCAGTAATTCAGCAGCGTACCTGGTATGTAACCCTGTTTTGATCTAGATATCTCCGAGTAAACGTTATGTTCTTGGTATTTCCGATTGCGGCGTCGAGGTCCGCGCCTATTAGACTTTAGTGGTGCTCATATTATGCCAGGTACAGGGACGCACTCATCCAACCTGTGGAAGTAGTAAGCTTTAGCTAGGTTCGCTGGAAACAGCGACCTTACCAATCGTTTCCATATAACGGCCGCTCTCCAGTGCCATGGTCCTACCATCATACTGCTGACAGTCACGAATATGGGAATGTCCTGTATACATGCATTGATTAGACGCACAGATGGATATCTGCATCCCAATTTTTCAATAAATACCTCCAAAAATCAAGATAGGCGTGTGTGCGTGTACTGCCCGGATGGCATCAAATACAACAGGCCCTAACAGGGAATCACTATTGACATTAGCTCCGAAGCTAATAGGCTCGTCACCTACAGTTATCATAAGATACTGGCATATGGCTAGGGATGCATATCGGCAAGTGTTGCGATGTCAATTATAAAACATACCCAACCAAGACAAACACATCTGGCTCTTCCGCAATCGCTTCAGCAAACTTGAACAATCTGAGCGTCAGAGTCGTAGTCTCAGGTATGGGGACTGACGTATACTTGCCCATTGTTCCTTCACCATATCAGCCACAGTCTGGACAGTGGTATTGACGTCGTTTCCGGTAAAGTCATATAGAACGCCTAGGGATGTAACTTTGCGACCTCTTTTGCAATACATCAGTCATGCAAAGGAGGAAAGGATCATATGCGCACTTTCTAGTTTCGAACTTTGTATAACGGTCTGCGATTCCAATCGTTGGTTAGAAAACTTGTAACACAGTCCCAGTAAGCCAGCAGGGGAATGCTCACTGCCGACTGGGACACTTACGGCCCCGTTGGGACCGAAAACGGTAATGTTGGCATTTGAGGACAAGTACCGACCATGCAGCTGTGGAACGAAATTGGTATACCTTTTGATTTGATTAGGCAGGGTAATGAACACCAGAGGCCATATGATGCACAAAAATCCAGCAAGATTCATGCATCATGAGTCATAACGCGATACATAGACAGTCGGCATTGGCGAAACAGGAGGAATATAATTAGTGTGATGCATGTTCTACGTGCTGGTGTACGCACATGTCATAGGTGTCGGCATAGACATATAATTCATGACTGTTGCAACATAGGTATTGATCAAAAACCAGCTTGGAAAGAGCGTCGCTGGACACACTTTCCAATGGCCATTAAATCGTACGGAAGTTGTTGGAGGAATTGGTTCGACTTTTGCGTCCACGTAATCAGTGTAGATACCAATTTTAGGAAATAGCGCTCACGTCGTGGGCATCCACACCGCCAGGCGGGAAGCCATCTGAAAGACCAGTACCTGGGGAACATCCGAGTTGGGGTGAAAATCCAACGATTTCCGGATAATTTACCGTCGTGCACGTCTCCGGAATCGACGAGAAGAAGATCCACATCTTTTTCCTGTTAGTTGTTTATGAGCAGGGAGGCAGTAGAATCACTGGCAGAAGGAATCCGACAATGGCAATCTGTTTCATATGGGTGACGAAGCTTGCGAAATCGCCAAGATCGCCGCTGCGTAATAAGCCATCAGGCGCATACCCTATGCGAGTTTGGCGAGGACAGAGCTCACCTGTAGTTCGGCTCTGGCCAGGTGGGCTTCTGGTGGCCAAGGAGCCAACCATGGGTGTCTGTACTATGAATGACGTTGAAGTCGCCCCAGACCAGAGGTCGATACGGCGGTGAGAGCGGAAACTGAGGGTATTCGCGCTTTGAGGGGACGTGAGCGTGAGGCCCGTCGTCTGGGCAAGCAACGGCGAACGCGAGCAGAGAAGACAAGATAACGAGCATAAGGATGGGGTGTTGGCTGGGGAATGCGGCTCGCCCCGGATGGTCACTTATCCTGCTAGCGTGGCGCCCGGGCAAGGGACGCGCGAGCACCAGCTGCAGCATGGTGCATGACCCTATGTAGCTCACTGTCTTGGCAAACGTGTGGGCGCGTTTCTATTTGGGTCGAGCGTATTGTCTCCATCGAGCAGGCCGGGGAAACCTTGTGACTTGGCAACCGACAGCTTGGCTCGTCTGAGGCAGTGTTGATATCCTTCACTTTGATATCTACACAATTCCGATCTGATGCGTTGCCGTCAAGTGTCGAGATGCTCCAGTCATTCATCTCAACGTGGTCATAAACCCTCCAGATCACACATTCAATTCAGACTACGGCGGAGAACGCAACAACATATACACAATAAATAGACAAAAGCTGGACAATTCCGCACACCGTGCTAATTCCACGTGGCCTGAGCATACAGACCCAGCACGGCGTTCACCAACGTGGACGAGTATGGCGACACGTCAGACGACGTGTACTCGACATCGTACTGAACCCTGTTCAATGTGCTCAACACCTCGCTCTGGATAAACTCGACAAAAACAAGATCGATGTATGTATCACTGGAGACATCCGGCGGCGTCGATCCAATGTACTTGGGCACCGAGTAATACGGCAACGCGGTGTGGATCGTGTCATCACCAGCATCCGGGCACCCCTGAAAACAATTTAATGATGAAAGTCAATTCAGCCACCACCAAAGGGACGCACATCCGTGGTGACGTATCCGGGCGTCGAGTCCGACGACTGCCTTGATTGGAGTTGGTGCATCTCCTGCAACCAGGCCCCATAACGTGCCTCGACATGTCCGTGATCCCACAGCTCCGGTTCGGAACGTTCATCTTTGCGTCGATAGTTTAACTCGGACAAAACCTTTTTCGCGATTCTGGCCTCCACGTTGGGAATGTAAAAGAACGAATCGGTGAATGGTATGGCGGTAAGTTGATCGTTCTTTGTAAAAGGACCCTGGAAGACATTGTAACGCAGTTCTTCCGAATTCGAGATGATAAGGTTGGGAGTCCCAGAACGAGGGTTATTGACGGCAAGAACAGCTGGCGCAGCCTCCGTAATGAATAATGTGAACAAATTTCCATCCGAAGGGTATGGGTCCCTGTATGCGAGCGTCAAAAATCATCAACACCAGATTAGGATATACACACTGATTCGTGGTATAATCCTGGGGCGCGGTACCATACAAGTAACTTAAATCAAACTGGACAGCGAGTTCTTGCAAACCTTGAGTGATAGAAAGCCCAGCTGGTGTGTCGAAAGTAGAGTTGGAAGTGCTAGTATGATACTACAAGTCCTTTGTCTTGCAACGCTCAAAGGTGCGATGTAATTTGGTAACTTACCTGGTATGTAACCCTGTTTTGGTCAAGATACCTTCGAGTAAACGTTATGTTATTAGTGTTTCCAGCAGCATCATCAAGGTCAGCGCCTAACAAACTTCAGTGATGCTTATAACCACGTCGGATTTGAGGACGCACTCATCCAGCCTGTAGAAACGATGAGTATTTAACTACTAGTGGAGGGGTTGAATTCACCAATAGTTTCCATGTAACGACCGCTCTCCAGAGCCATAGACCTTCCATCATACTGTTGACAGTCACGAATATGAGTATGTCCTGCATACATACGTCAATTAAGCTGTGGTATCATCTGCATTCCACGAGAACATCTTTACCTCCGAAAATCAGGATAGGTGTATAGGGATGTACAGCCCGGATAGCATCGAAAATAACAGGCCCTGAAATTTATTCTTCGTTAGTATTGGTTCTAGGATCAGTCGCATTGTTTGCCTACAATTGTTATTAGATACCGGCATGTGGCTGTGACACGTGGTCAGAGGTAACTAGCAATCAGGATTGTACGACATACCCAACCAAAAGGAACAAGTCCGGTTCCTGAGCAATGGCTTCCGCAAACTAGGATGAACCACAATCATTACAGAAATGATCATCGCAGCTTCAGAGTGATCACACACCCATTGTTCGTTTACCAAATCAGCCGAAGTTTCAACAGTGGTGTTGACATCATTGCCTTTGAAGTCATATAGGACACCCAGAGACGTCACGGTTCGACCTCTGTTACAATGGACGAGTCACGGGATGCGGAAACATGAATCAAAGTCAGCTAAGCGGCGACAGGATCACATTCAATGACATTAGACATACAGGGCAGTCGTGAATGTTACATATTGGTCTGTCATCCAAGAGCATTGTTAGAAATTTTTATCGTAACTGAGTTATAAACTTACTGCCCACAGGTACACTTACGGCTTCGCCATCAGAATTGAATACAGTAATGTTGACGTTTGAAGACAAGTATCGACCATTCAGCTGAGGTACAAAATTGGTATACCTTTTGGTTAGGGTAGGCGATGGAATGAACATCATGATCGGCAGGGACGATATGGTGCACAAAAATACAGCAGGATTCGTAAATCATAGCGCGATACATAGGCAATCGGCATTGGCGAAATAGGAGAAATGTAGTCAGTGTGATACATATTCTACATGTTAATGTACGCACATGTCATAGGTGTCGGCATAGACATATAATTCATGGCTGTTGAAAAATAGGCATTGATCAAAAACCGGCTTGGAAAGAGCGCCGTTGGACGCACTTTCCGATGGTCATTAAATCATACGGAAGCTGTTGGAGGAATTGGTTCGACTTTTGCGTACACGTAATCAGTGTAGACACCAATTTTAGGAAATAGCGCTCACGTCGTGGGCATCCACACCGCCAGGCGGGAAGCCATCTGAAAGACCAGTCCCTGAAGAATATCAGGATATAAGCCGGACAAACTTTCAAATGATTCACCATCGTGTACATCCCCTGAATCAACGAGAAGAAGGTCAACGTTCTTCTCCTAGAGTCCCTTTATGAGCAGTGAAGTTCTGATATTATTAAAAGCTGAAAACTGACTTTGGCAATTTGTTTCATTTGCGTCACGAAGCTTGCAAAATCTCCAAGGTCACCACTACGCGAGCCATTAGCCTCGGCTCGTTTCCTCGGAATGGGCCCACCTGTAATTCGGCTCAGGCCAGCTAGATTTCTGGTGACCGAGGAGCCATCCGTGCGTGTCTGTAGTATGGATTACATTGAAATCACCCCAGACAAGAGGACGGTATGGCGGCGTGAGCGGGACTTGTGGATATTCACGTTTTGCATGGACGTGGCCACTGTGACCCAGGTGCTCATCGTCGGGGCAGGCAACGACGAGCCTGGCAAGAAGAGAGAGAAAGGCAGCGAAGATCATAGTGAAGGAGCTTCACCAATGCAAACGATTTATCATAGTGGCTTATTTATCCTGTTGGCTCAAGAGGTCCATGTGCACGAGAAGCGTGTGGCGAAAAGACACCATGAGAAGCCACATGCATTTTGTCAACATGGTCTTCCCTTAAAGATGATTTTAGCAAAAGAAAGCATGATCGCTCCTCGCTTATCTTGGCGAACGTGTGCACTGCATTTTCCATGTTGTTGTCGAGCTATGCCCGGATAGTACGTGTCACCTCCGTTGAGCCTGTTGAAGGCCGGTGCTGGCTGGTCGATAGGGTGCTTGCCGTATAAGCACTTGAAATCACTCGAGCGGAGCCTCGCTGTGCACCGAGTGACCACAAATGTCACATGCCTGAGTTCGGCGTCAATACATTATGAGAGGGTAATACACATCCTCGACGTGAATTATGGCTATCTCGATAACAGTGCCTTCCCTACGGAATGTTTCCATCAGCCATGATTTTGTTCTCCGGATCTATTCTAATCACGAGAAAAAGAAAGGCTGTGTGGGATTTTTTAAAAGGCGCTGTCAGTGGACTACAGCTCACCAGACCGCCGCGCTTAGGCGTTCCGCCAAAAGGCAGAAAATTTGAATGTACACCATTCATCATCACGGATAGTGTGTATACTGACTACTGACTACGGAACCCAGGCGAGCCAGTGCTTACTGCTAGCGATTGGGTGAACTAGATGTGGATATGTGAATAACTATGCCAGGTAAGTAAAGAGGTAAGAAGGAAAACGAGAGGGTGGCTTACAATTTCTAGTCGAGTACGTACTCGACTGGAGGAAAGGATGGCAATGTATGTGCTATGCTATGTCCGAAAAAGATAATGTAACATACTACGGTTTGGAACAACTATACACTGCTTTTTGTACTCATATCTTTCCTTGACTTCTGGAGCAAAAATATTTAGTTGTAATGCGGATCTCCAATGCTTCGATATCTCGATGGTGACTTCCGTTACTTCATGGAATACTTGAGATTCTAATTTCATCTCTCAATTCGCTTCCTCCAATTCAACTTCTGTCCGACGACCTTCAAAAGATAATGCACCGGCTTGGACCATAACGGCTAGGGTGCCTATTTTTCAAGTTTATGATGTGCCACGTATGACCCCTTCGGTCGTCTTATTTTCCAAAGGCTGTCCCCGTCGGGATAAGTGTAGTGCCGGTGCCAATGCATCGTGAAGAGCCCATCGTTTTATCCAGGCCATCCAGCACGTCGTTTCCGCCGATCAGGCCGCACGTCCAGCGTAGCTAATTTGGCCACCTTAGGCACCTGAAAGTTATCTGAGGTAAATTTGGCCTCGTGGAGCTTTAGTTACGTTGCGCAACCGCCCGTAGTTACCATGCAACAGTTGATTTGATCGCACACGCGATAGGGTTTATCTTCGGCCTTTACATAATACGTTAGCCTTCCGCTTATCACCCCTCTTGGTCTTTATTTCGGGAACTGGCTGAACGAGGGTTCTGAACCTCTGATGTTCTCAGGCTTTCAGCCATCTCCCAGTCCATTCAATGAACCGGACTCGAGTTGCTTCCATAGAATGGAAGTATGTAAGGTGATTCTCGAGCCGCTGGTGCGACATCAAATCGTCGTGCAGAACTCAATTAATTTTTGTTATATGTAGAGGTAAAAGTATAGTAGCATTCACATTCGACATTATTCATCTAAATCTACTAACGTCGACGTATCTGGTAAACAGAGCAATAGGATACCCTTGATATACTAGTCGAATAAAGTGAGCGTGAGGTCAACACTCGAGCTACTTGTATACTACGTCAAAATAGACAAGTAGAAAAACCGTCCTGATTCAATCTAGGAAACGTGCGTTGAGCTAGTTAATGATTTACTACCATCGAGTCTTTTCCATTAGCACATTGTGTTTGGCAAATAATAAAATGCTGATGTCTAAACAACTATGCAAGTATCTGTCACTGAAACTCCTGTTTTGAGGATCTACTTCGGTCAGAAATTTAGTAGCGTTCACAAATTTCACTTTGAAATTACTCATCGAATAATTTCGCGTTCAAGGACTCCGTACCGAGCAAAGACACAGTGCCCATTGTCAGAGAAGGCCACCAAGCAGGGCTTATAATCAGCATATGATGATTTTGGTTCAGACCGGCATCACTCCTTGCCATCCTACTGAACAAACGTTTTTTTTTTAATTGAATGTAATTCCATGATTTTGCTATTGAACTATGCAAACACCTAGTTCTTGATCCACCTTCATACTTAAATAAAATGTTACTGTCATTTAGTTCGTGTCGGGGGCCCACATCACGCGCACCGCCTTCTTCGCTTGGCTTGACTTCCAACAGCAATGAGTAACATTGATCGGTCATCCCAACCTGACCGTGCAATGCTGAGATTCGTAGGGTACTTTTCAGAGCGGTCAACGTTATTTACGTTGGGGCCAGGTATATCGAAGAATGGATTTTTTTTAGTACCCAGTGGCGTGCCATGATCATGCTACATAGATCAGCAGGTTGCAACCATTCGCCATCATGGCATTAGTAGGCATGACTCCATGAATTACTTGCCATCTTCGTTACCTTTTCTCACAACCAAGCGCTTTCCAGTTCTGAACTGTAATTCAAATTCGGTGGTCAAGGGACGTAAGGTATTACGGTTGTTGTTGCGGCTGGCACCACGTTTTTTTCCTCCTACATGGATAGGTGTTTCATATCCGTTTTTATTTTTATCATCAATCACCTTCGCGGGGTCGGCCATTGAACCCGCCTTCTTTCCGGGGCACTGATCGCAGGCACACGGCGCAAAATCCAGGGAGCGATCATTTTTCTTTTATCCCTTTTTCGATTTCTTATTATCTTAGGCAGGGTACTGAACAATGCTCTGGTACGCGTTAGCGGGACTTATGCTTAAGGACAACATACAAATATAATAAAATATTCTTAATGCCATTTCCCCTCGTGACTAGTCGAGGAACAAGAAGTTCAACTTTGCTCAGAGTACTGTTCACTTTCTCATAAATTTGTTTTATCCAGTGGCATTCTCACAGCCGGCCATCCCTGAGCGTGGGCATCACGTGCACGAAAAAACCCTGTCACAGAACATCATGGCGTCAGGGCGGCATCGCGTAGCCGCTACGAACAGATAGCAGCATTTCTGTGCTGGGTATCTGCACAGATCCATCTTTCAGATTGCCCAAGGTCCGGCCACCAAGCACTCCGTCTTTCAAATCTTATGGCAGCCAATCGCCTCAGATGTTGGCTCGTATTTAAACCGAGCGAATGACGAGGGTACGCCAAACTCGCTAACGCTCTCCTACTCTATCCTTCAACTACGTTCACATGGACGACGAGTTCAATTTGTCTTCGCTTCCGTTGTCAGTGGTCCAGACAACTGGCTGTGATAACATCGACATTGACACCTATTCTAGGCACCGTGGTCCCTCAAAGCGCACGCGCCATTCATCACAAGCTCGTTTCCACCACCATCAAAGGACCGTCTTATTTGGGCCCCAGGACGTTCCGAACGACTGGTCGACGAACAAGGTCCTACAATTCCCCCATTGTCATCCGTCACCCCCACCATTTTTTCATTCAATCCCACGTATGGCGCCGATTCCGTTGTATGCTGCTGGAGGCTCCCATTTCCAGTCGAGTTGCAGCACTTCTCGATACACTGAGCCATCAACCTCTGAACATGACCGCGTGGTTGCCGCCATGCCGAGTTCGAGCGGGCGCGCCCAGTATGCCGAGTTGATTGGCACCCGTGCACATCATCATGTTCCATCACCTCATAGTAGCTATATGAGGGAATATGCTTGCGCCACACAGGCACCCTTCATCACCATGCCAATTTCTCCAGCGCTCATGGCTGTGGATGAATACAGCCACTTGGACCCTGTTCTTCCCTTGGATTCGACAGTTGGGCAGTCCATCTGTAACCCTATCACCGCTCTTCGACATCGACCTACATCCGATCCCCCCCCAGGCCACAGTCGCTCGGGATATCGAGCTGATTCCAATTCACATCTTTCTCCGACACCTTTTCCGGGTGATAACAGTCTAGTCCGCTCTCACTCCGACATTCCAGACCAGATCGAAAACCAACCGCTCATCACGGCATTGTCAAGCCATGTCTATGCTACCACTGTCCCATTGACAGCTGTCGAGTTCCCACTTATACCTCACATCTGCGGAGTACTCTTCTTTCAGTGCCGCTGGGGAGACTGTGGGATCTGGATCACTTCTGATAAGGAAGCAGTCAAACACCACCTTACACATGCTCATAACGTGGTGCTCAAAGGAAGCCAGAGTAACTCAGTGCGCTGCGAGTGGGATCACTGTTCCTCCTCTCCGCAGTGGGGTGGATTGGTACGACATTTCCAGACGCACCTTGCCTTGCGTTGGGCGTGTTCCGTATGCAATGTGGCCTATACGCGTCAGGACAGCGTGGGGTCTCACACCCGTAAGGAGCCGCGCTGCCGACAAGCCCAGGCCGTCAGTCATCCGAGCACGGCCGCCTACCGAGCCAAGATAAACGAGGACGGTTCAGTCACGTTTACCAAAGTACTGCAACCGTAGGGGATATTCCAGAAATGAGCTGGACTTTGCTTTCGTCGAGCACTTTTTCTGTAATTATACATTGTAATATTCCCCAAGGACTATTTGAACGCCAGACGAGAGCTGTTTTCCACCTTTCCATCGTTGTGTTTGTTTTTCCTTTATTAACGAGCTCGATTAAAGTTTTCACCTTGCTGTGCCATGAAGATGTAGTCATTTGTTTCGTGATGCTCTGCCCAGTGATACTGTGGTCCTTGAGATAACAGCCCTGAAAAGAGTTACAATAGTAAAGTATCTTCGCCTATACTTTTGGTGAGGTCGTGCCGCCGTCTTGAGCTTGGTGATGATTCCGACTCCGCTCAATCCTCGTACAGCCCCGTGATCAAAATTTCTTTTCTCCACTCGAACCGCTGCGCATACAGCTATGACGCCGTGACCATGATCGGTATGCAGGGCACTGAGAGGCGTATGTACGTGCGTCCAGGAAATGCTACAAGTACAACGTACTATTGTGCGCGTACAATGTCTAGTTGCAAGCTAACTCATGACATTCGCAGACATCCCTGGGAATCCCGGTAGCCTACTTAAACTTCAGAACTCAGATGAACGAGAACCGAACGTGATCGTTACGTTGACTGGAATGTTGCGCCCAGGCACCCCATCGGTACTATATCGAATTATCTCCCCTAATTCTGATTGTATCGTACAGCCTATTACAACGTTTTAACGAACGTCAGACCAGAGTCGCCTGAACCAGCATAAAGGAACAAGCTCATGGCGTCGGTATGAAAGAAAATATAGCAAGAGAAAGGGAAGAAAGGGGAGCTATTTCGCATAGTGAGTATCACAACGTCAAAGGAATACTGATGGTACAACGTGTCCCTAGAATAGAAACTAGTTTTGAATTGACGCCTCGGGAAATTTGCAGAATGGTAGAAATCACTTCAATTGACGAGGTCAATGGTCGTCGGTGTCGGTGCTGAACCGCCCTGCAGGATATTTCTTGAGCTCGACTGAGCTCGGAATACGATAGCTCGGAGAATCGAATGAGTGCTTCGAGTCCGAATCTTTGTCGAGCACATCAAAGTAGTCATCCGTGATGCAGCCGCGATGTAGGAGCTCGCACAAATGGTCGCACCACCGATATGCCCACGTGCACCAACGCAGGCACACACACGCCGAAATGCGAGCACCAAACGCCTCAGCCGAAACAACGAGGCTGTGGCTCTGCCTCGAGAAGTTCAACTGAGGCCGAGCCCCGGCATCGTGGAGCCTCCAGCCCCTCGACGGAAGGCAAAATTCAAAACGTGTGAACGCCATCTTTACGCTGACGATGCACTAAACGTTCGCGGTTGCACTAGATGAGTGTTTACGTTGTGTAACACAATGGTACTGAAACCGAGCGTAAGGAGTTAGGAATAGGATCATTTTTCTCAAGGTTGTGGCACGTACCCTGGATTGCTATCGTGCCAGCTAAGAGCTTTGTAATGGCGAAGGTCGTGTAGAGTTGGTGGGTAAAGGGACGGGAAGGAGGGAGGAAGACGTGTCAGTGGGACTCACTGGCAGGTCAGTCTCCCCCTCCATAGTGCGGCGCTGGCTTTATATCCCAGCCTGCCACACGGCGACAGTGCCACTACCAGGTGGCAGGTGCTATGAACGTATACATCACAGCCGCAAGAAGTTCATTAGACGGTCAATTTGGCCAGCCTTGCCTGGCTTGTGAAAGGTATCCAATGGCCTGGCGATGGTGAATTTGCTGAACAAGGATTGCGACCACAATGTGAGGCCCCAAATGCAACTGTCGGAAGCCGCAGTGCCGTTCGCGGCTGGCCGCTGCATTTGACCATTGAAGGGAGAGGCATGCTGAAGTATAACGACGGATCCTCCCGCCCTGCCCCGGAAAGTAGAGCTTGTTGCCGACGGAAGCGATCAGTGCGCCAAGCAGGTGCGTACACCACGCAACCACTCAGGCTGCATTATGCAATCCATGACCGATCAAAAGCCGTTTCGAATTCGCCGCCGCATTGGGTATTTAAATAGGGGCCTGACCGTGAACATTATTCGAGTCGGCCAGTTGTACAAATCATACGGCAACATTGAAGGTGCTATACAACAGAATACAGAAATTGTATTACAATAATAGACAGAGTACTGCGCATTGTAATTACCAGGTCTCTGCGAGAGCACTAGAAAACGTCACATCACATAGAAATGGTCGCTGTGAAGACCTGATGAAAAGAGAAAAACTAGGAAGTGTTTCGACGGTAAACCTGTTTCCGCGCTCGAGACATAGGATTCTTATTATAGAGACGCTTCTTGCGGAGGTGGACCTCTGCGACATGCCTAGCAATACTTTCACGATTCATAAACTTTCCACAATTGACCCAAAGGCATGGAACACGGTGATCTCGGGGCATATCTTTAATTCCGTGCGTCGTCAGATGTTTGGGAACATCTGCCTTTGTGATCCGCGTTCCACACAGTTCTGTGCCTGCGACTTTCCATCCGCAGAACGTCTCCAACGTATCAGTTTGTTGGTTGCCAGAGAGGTCTGTAATAGAGGACCAGGCCTGCGTGGCCTCTAAACGTGGGTTCAACTGGGTATGAACAGGGTGGGCATTGTGAAGGAGGGGGACCCCCTGAAAGTTGCATTCGAGTTCGAACGGACTGACGGAATAGTCGCCCACATCATGAAGTATGTTTAGATTTGGGGGTTGAAAGTCCATGGCAGAAGAAGGCATGCGACTGTCACTGGTCTGAATCCTGATGTAAGTGATTCGAGTATCATTGTCATCAATGCTTCTCACCTGGTGCACCATATCACGGTATTGGAATGCTGGAACCTCGGAATTGATATCGCACAACAACGCGGATGCGCAGTGTTCAATAATGTCATTGATGATACTCAGATTCATCGCCTTTCAAGTCGTCAATGCATGGTTCGCGCACGGCCGGGAACGTAGATACATACAGGATCCTCAGTTACTGGGATGTTAAAACCATACCCTTGGTGCGGAGAAATCGATGTTTCACTGCATGGCGCTAGATATGGGGCAGCATCAGGGCTGACCGGGATTAAGTGGAATAGCGGGTAATCTGAAAACACTGAAGAATCGTGTCCTGACGAGACAACATCCGAGGATGCTTGGCCTAGGTAGAAAGACCCGCTAGTAACCGATGGTGCGAGAGCTGGTGTCGAAAGATCGGATGTCCAAGCAGTTTGCGCCGAGGCCTTGCCCTCGCTACTCGGAAGATGAATCGCTTATCGCGTATAACAACTGCAGAAAACTCACCTTCCCTGCTCGTGGAATAGACCAATCATACTACCCAGAGAATTCACGGGAGGGTGCATGGGAGAAGGGCGTCGTTGCTGGCCAACTTGAAACCTGCTGCTTTATCCAGTACAACAGCAAGCCAGTCTTGCCAATGCATTACCCCGAAAAAAGGACGATTATATGGCATCCTCTTTGGCGTTGCCAGCCAATGAATATCATTGGCTACCAACCTTGCCATCATCGTGCGATAATCATGGCCCTCTCACCAACCCAACCCAACGCACATGATTCAACAGAAAGGGCGCAAGCGAGGAAACAACGGAAGCAGCAAGATACCGATGGAAGGGCGGCCAAGTGGACGAGAAAAACCCTACTATACTGAAAGAAAAACGCCACATTAAACACCTTTACTGTAAGTTTAGAAAACTCGCCTTTGCTCCAAAATCAGCCCATGAGCACAGGCATTCTTTTGATTCGGATCCCAAGTCCAACTCCCACCTTTAAAAGACCCTTCCACAGCAAGACATCGCCTCCCATGCCAAAAACATCGGATAGCTGTGTCGGAAGACGGCGACCCTGTGCGTACAGCTATTCACCAAAGTACCACTCACTTCGTTGGCAATGCTTCTCCAGAGCAGATTTCGGCAACCGGTCACCGATCGGACGTTCTACATCAAGCGGAAGCATTGATGAGACACGAGGCGCAACGGCGAATTCAGGCAGGGGCGACTGGCCAGCAGTTCATGGCATGCACCGAGTGGGTGGATTCAATGACAGCCAGAAAATT
>JBBPKM010000185.1:0-19213 GCA_038089255.1 Austroboletus rostrupii
CAGGACCCTTCCTGACATGTCTCTGCTTTCCCTGCATCCAGATCTCCTTCTGCCCCTAAATCTCCTTCTAGGTCTCTAAATCACTCCTGGCACTTTTAGTGTGGTTCCCACTTGTTTCCCAGCTCTCTCCGACCATCCCTGACTTACTCCTGTCATGGCCTCATCAAGAGTCACAGAACTCCGCCAAGTATTCACTGATTGATCATCAGTTCTTCTCCTGACCCCCTGATTATTTTCCACATGATCAGAACCTTCTTACTGTGCATCTGGCTTATCAGCCAATGCTTATCTTCTCCCCTGGACATCTCATGGTGCTCTATGTGCTTTCCTGTGCTTATCTCTCACAAGAACTTCAGCCTTGCTTCATGGCACTCTAGATGTTCCAACAGATCTTACTCAGTCACATCTGATTCTTATCAGATGTTCCTTCAGATCTAAGCACATCTTGATGATGCCTTATTGTTCTCTTATCTGTGCTTGCTCCAACAGAAAGTCCTCTTAGATTCATCACATCTCCTAGATGCTTCTCATCTTTTGGTCTTCTATTTTCTTGATCTCTCTGTTTTTCTTTGATTCCTTGTATCACAAACATTCCCCTTCAATTCCCAGTCTCTTCTGTCTGCCTATATAGTGTATTAATAGCTGAGCATTCTTTCTCAGCCTTTATCTTGACTATTACTTCCATCTCCTCCTGCCTATATGGCTGTATACTTAGTTTCCTTTTTTGATCTGCTTCTCTGATCTGATCCACATGTATTCCCCTTACCCTGATCCTTTATTTGCTATCTCTGACTCATTTCTGACTCATCTCTTATCTAGACACTTCCTTTCTTGGATCTCTCTGTTAGTATATAAATCCTAGACACATATCCATGTATCTTAGCTTTATTCTTCCTACTTCTGTCTACAATGGATCCTTATCTGATTCCCCTTGATCCCAAGGCCTGATCTTCAGCCTCTGGTATATTGCTCCCTGAGGATGTCTCCAATACCTTTTGAAACCTGGTTCTCTTGGCATAGCTGTATGGCATGCATACCTAATGAGTTCTTCATTGAACTCCATTCTTTTGCCCTCAGATTCCATTCATGCATGTGTGCTAATGGGATATTCAGTCATTACCTGAATTGCCCTAAGGGTCAAGTCTCTGAAAGGCTACACTCCATCCTGGGTGGGGTGGAGTATAACACAAATAGCTCCTTCCTACATCAAATTACACAGCCCAATACTGCTGCCATTCACTTCAATTGTATTTGTATCTGATATAGATTTGAAGTTTTTTATATTATCTTATTAAAAATGTTTTTCCATCACTTGCATAATGCCATATCTGATAAGGAACATGCTCAAATTCAGGCTGCTAAGTTTAATCCATCTACTAGCTCTTCTGTGCAAAGAGCTAAAGGCAGAGTTACTTACAGATATCAAAATGAAGCCCCAATAGACCAACCAGATGGTGAACCAAAGAACCAACTGAATACCAATCAGCATAGTTGGCAAGTTATTTTGTTTATCATCTACTTCATTCCCATTTACTTTGTTTTCTAATTTATTGTATATAGCCTACTTCTATGGATTTAGGCTTGAACCATTGCCTCTACTATTGTATAATTACCATTTATTCCTACTATAACCTAATAAAATGAATCACAATATCCAGCCCCCCCCTCCACTGCCTCCACCACCTCCACTGCCTGCATGCCATATATCTATTATATATCATAAAAGGCTCCACCCTCAGATTGACCTTGATAAGGTCAAGCAATCTGCTAGATTCCAATCCATAGTAAATACTATGTCATTTATTCATATCCTTTTGAATGAATCCACTTCTGATCTAGTAGTGAAACTAAGCCCAGCAGCTTTGGAACTGATTTAGAATCCTCTGACAGTCCCCCTCATCATATCAGATCCAAATATTGTTATATTTTATCCTGGGTAGGATAAAGTGTAGCCCTTCAGAGACTTGGTCCTCAGGGCAATTCAGATAATGACTGGATATTCTATCAGCATACATGCATGAATAGGATCTGAGGATGAAGGAATGAAGTTCAATGAAGAGCTCATCAAAGATGCATGCAATTTAGCTATACCAGGTTGATCAGGATACAAAAAATATTGAAGACAATCTCAGGGAGCAAGATACCAGAGGCTGAAGATCAGGCCTTGGATAATGGATCAAAGAGAATCGGATAGGGATCCATTGTAGATAGGAGTAGGAAGAATCAAGCTAAGGTACATGGTTGAATGTCTAGAATTTCTATACTAACAGAGAGATTCAAGAAAGAAAATGTCCAGATAAAGAAATGAGTCAGAGAGGAGTCAAAGATAACAGATGGTAGATATAGGGTAAATGGGAATCATGGATCAGATCAGAGAGAAGCCAGATAAGAAAGAAAACTAGAAATACAGCCATATGGATAGGAGGAGATGGAAGTAATAATCAAGATAAAGGCTGAGAAAGGATACTCAGCTATGACTACACCATATAGATAGACAGAAGAGACTGAGGAACAATGAAGAAGTGTCTATAGTACAAGAATCAAGGTAAAAACAAAGAAATCAAAGAAATAAAAAGGAGATGGGGAGCATCAAAAAGATGCAATGAATCTAAAGGAGACTTGCTGTTGGAGCAAGTGCAGATAAGAGACCAATAAGGCATCATCAAGATGCACTTATATCTATATCTGCTGGAACATCTGATAAAAATCAGATGTGACTAGGTAAGATCTGTTGGAAGATTTATGATGCCATAAGGCAAGACTGATGTTCCTGTAAGGAATAAGCACAGAAAAGCACATGGAGCACCATGAGAAGATGTCCAGGGGTAAATATAAGCATTGGCTGATAAGCCAGATATGCAGTAAGAAGTTCCTGATCATGTGGAAGATGATCAGGAGGTCAGAAGGAGGCCTAATGATCAATTAGTAAATACTTGGTGGAGATCTGTGACTGTTTATGAGATGGTAACAGAAGTGAGTCAGGGATGGTTGAAGAGAGCTGGAGAACATGTGGGAAGCACATTGAAAGTGCTAGAAGTGATCCAGAGAGCTAGGAGGAGATCTGAATGCAGAAAAAGCAGAGACACATCAAGAAAGGACCTGATGGGTCAGAGCAGGTTCAGAGAACACACCTAGACACAGTCTAGAAGTGATCAGATCAAGAAATACATGGTTGATTACCATATGTAACTCAGATGCAAGAAGAAACATATTTAAAAGATGCCAGATATGGATCAGAGAGCCTTGAGGCAGCAAGAGAAACCGGAGGGGACTGAGGAGCATCCAGAAAAATGCCTAGAGTGATGAAGGATAATTGTTCTTGATGCTTTTGGTGAAATCAAGAGGTTCTGATAAAATTCAAGATCAAAAGATGGTCTGGAAGTTCTGGTAAAGTCAAGTAAAGCATTATCTCAATGAATAAGATGCATCAGGAAATGTCCAAGGATGCATAGAGGCATTAGAGACTTGTCTGGATGCCAGCAGGAGTGCTAGAAGGTCTGGTGAACATCTGATGGAGATCAGATGTGATTTGGTATGCTTTATTCTTTATTAAAGGACAAGCAGTCTGGTAAGTGGCTAGATAGCCCAGTTGACTGTGGGTGGATTGGGTAGATATCCAGTAGGCACAGTAGATTGGTTGAGTACTCTCAGGAGTAGCCAGAAGTCAGACAAGGAAGGATGTACAAGATAAGATCTAATTGAAGGCCAGATCCTAGAAAAGTGGTTAAGAAGGAGCATCAGTGGAGGCTGATATAAATATGAATAATGAAAATCTTTGTAGGAATGATCTAGAAGAGATTTGAAGATCTGAAAATGCTGCTAGGGAGACCAAAGATTGACCTAATGAGAAGAAAATGTGAACTTAATGAAGAGAACATCCCAGGATGAGATCAAATGATGTCAGGTTAAAAATCAGAGTGTCCAGTGAGGAGAGAGCATATCTGGAGGATGCCAGATGTGATGCATTCAAGAAAGATCAGGTTGTGATCCTGATCCAAGAATAGGAGGAGGCTAAAGAGCTCACAAGGAGCAACTGGTAAGGGACATCTAGAAACAATCTAGAAATGGCTCAGAAGAGCCCAAGAGAGGCCTAGATGATGCTAGGAGCATACTGGGGTGGAGAGATCTTTGATAGGATGAGCAGGAGATGGCTGATCTAGGAAAAAGTGTAGTGGGGCTTCTAAAGCAGGAACAAGTTGTAATATATATCTAATATTCAATCTCTAGCTACCTAGCCCTTGGGTATGCATCTCAAGATGCCTATGAACATATCATCTGTTTTACCCAATAGAGCTTCTACTCTGACAAACTGCCAAGCACAAATAAACTTCAATCCTTTCATAGTATTGAACATCTTCTTGCAGCCTGCACAAATATAGATGCTATGCTTTCACTGGTCCTTTTTCTCACCCTGACAAATGTTTCATTTGTAAAGTCTCCTATTGAAGTGAGCAATACTATCAAGGTTGAAATAAAGTTCCCATTCACTAGTTTATAACAATCCCAGTTGGCTTTCAAATTCAAGCATACTTTTGCAGTTCAGCATCTACTTGTTTAATGGACTTTTTTGAAAGTGTGCTCAAGAACTTCTAAATGATTTTTAGCATGCTGGCATGGATAGTGGTGGTGAATCACCAGCACTACCTCTTCTTGACAACATATCATGTATATAGGACTTTCTTAATGTGGTCTGTTATACTTGTGCTGGGTAGGACCAAGTGTAGCCTCAGATGAACCAAGTTCTGAGCGTAGCGTAGATAGATCAAAGATGACCTCAATAGATAGCATGAGGAAGCATCCACTCGAGAGTAGGACGATAACTCAGTGCTCAATAACTCAACAAAAGAGAGTGCTGAGGAGCAAAGCAGACTTGGTATTGACCAAGGAGAACTAAACTAAAGTTACAGGTGCTACAACGCTAATATATAAAGGTATCGAGTTGTTGCACGGGCCAAGACTAGAAAGGAAAACATAATGGAGACTAGGCTATCGTATGACAGAGGCATTGATGCCATGAGTAAAAAGTGCATGTGTGAAGGAAGTCTGCAATGGCAGACACAATGCCGAAGTAGTCTGAATAAGGGCATCATGAAAGAAAAAGAGTATAAGTCCATTTAAGAGTACAGCGAATCATAACATTACCCCCCATTTATTGTCCTAGCTCTGCAATGGACTAATCTAATCCTCTGTCAGATCCATATGGAGATCCCATAATGTTAGTATAGGCGTCATCAGGGAGTCTGTCATCAGAGGGTGGAGGAGATGGTGGTGTAGGGCAATGGACTGGGTGAGGATCATTCCAGCAGTGCGAAAGGGGGTAGGGGTATGAACGAGGAGTACCCCATGTACATGTAGTGGGGGGACATAGCCCAGTGGGCGAGATAGGCAATCTGTAGATAGAGGTGGGCTGGGCAGAAGCATGCATCCAAAAGGACAAGTGTGATGAAGAGGACAAGGAAGAGGGGGACTGGTGCATGTTACGCTTCGACCGGGTAGGTAGGAGCGTAGCCCTTGCAAGAACCAAGTGCTTGATAACCCTAGAGTTGAGGGTTCGAAGACGTTCGAGATAGCGTCCACTCAATAGTAGGATGAGGACTAGTTGACTAGGAGACCAGACGAAAGAGAGCGCCTGGGAGCTAGCACAAAGAAATGATGTATTTGGAGGAATACAAGGGAGAACTAAGCTAGAGTATAGAGAACCCGTTGAGGGGTTTATATACGTAGGGAAGAGAATGAGGGCAGGCTTGTATAGTACAAAAGGAGACGTAAGAAGTAAGCGTATATGAGTAATGCTGACTGAGGTATCAGTCAGCAGAAAATGATAAGTAAAAGGAAATGAGTAATCGTGGAGGAATCGGAATACCGATACAATAGTCGCGAGATAAGATGAGTGACTATTGTGAAAGAAGTATAAGTCCAAATGAAGACATAACAAAAGAAATAGAAACTAAGGGTAAATCATAACAGTGCAGGATATGATGTCGCAGTGCACACCTGTTGGCACGATGACTGGAGGCCCAACGAAAACAGTGGATACATTGGTAGAATTGGCAGTCTACCTGTATATGATTCAACTGGTGGCACTTATAGCAAGCCTGGTTGTAACAAGGGTGGTTAGCAGAAAGAGGGTTAGCTCCATTGTTTCCGGACCACCAAGCATCAACACAAGCCGCATATCTCTCCTCATTTGTGTGCAGGGGGGTTGATGATGCCAATGGGGTAGACGGAGAATTGGACAAGTGTGTTTCCAGCAGTGGTTTATCAACCAAGGCCTGGCTGTATCTGTTAACATCGAGAAAGAACTCAGTATAGCCAAGCTCATGCATGGCCGTAACCAGATTTTCCTTCATCATGGCATGGATCTGTAATAGTCTTTGCCCTTCTCCTCTGGTCCTCTCCTTTTGCAATAATAAATTCCCTAATGTGGCAATTGATGTACTTTGTAAATAGACCATAAAGAGGGAGTGGAAAGTGGAATTGGGGTCGACATGGGCGTCGATACACCTAGCGAAGTGCAAGTTGGTAAGGATTTGATCATACGCAACTGATCTGATCACTGCAGCAAGGGGCTCTTTCCAGCAGTGGGCAGTCCTGGGTATATGAATAGCGTGGGTGATAGGGTTGTTATGCAGCGGCGATGGCGACCGAGGTCCCCATTCTTCTATAGCTGTCCTGTTCCAGGAGACACCTAGCTCTTGTGAAAGTTGTTCGATGGCGGCAGGGGTAACAAGCGGGGTAATGGGGCGAATGGACGTAGGTGACGGAGCAGATGAGCAAGTAAGTTCGGAGGGGGATGAAATAGAGAATGTGGATGACATGTTGATTCTTGTAAGGTTTTTGAATCAATTCCTATTGTTGAGCCATCGTTTATAGTCTTTTAGGAGGGTCCGTGCGTGCCCCAAATCACTTTCTGGGATCCAAGAGTCTTTTTCCAGTAAGTATCCTTTCCAACAGACAAGATAAGATCTTGCCATCAGGCGTCTGCGATGGCATAGTATCTTTTTGATTTCGTATTCCTCCTCTCCCGCAATCAGGTCAGGTGGGGGTGATGGGAAAATTTGGCCATACGTCTCAGTTTCAGTATACCAAGATAGGAGTGTGGCATGAAAAACATTGTGTGTCTTCCATACCTTAGGGAGGCATAACCAATATGTGATTGGTGATAGTACCTGAGTGATAACAAATAGCCCTTCACGTTTTGGAGCGAATTTCAGGTCTAGGATGTTCTGTCAGAGATTCCATGCCTCCAACCAGACCTTATCTCCCACTTTGAATGGACGGAAGTTCTGTTGGGTGTGGGATATCGTGACTTGTCAGGCTAAGTTGTGGGCTGCAATTGCTTCTTGTCAATCGGTGATTAAGTCTTTTAGGTGTGTTTCCACAGCCAGGTGATTCATTGTTGGTATTATGTCTGGTAATGCTGGTGGTTCATATCCCATGGTTAGAAAGAAGGGCGACTTTCCCGTGACTGAGTGGGGTCGATGGTTATGCACAAACTTGGCCGTTGTAATATGGTCTGCCCAATCCGTTGGGTGATTTCTGCATACAATTCACAGATACATTTCAACTTCCTGGTTTACGCATTCTGTTTCACTGTCAGTTTGTGGGTGGTAGGCTGTTGACAAGGCTAGTTGGTAATTTAAGAGTCTTCCCAGTTCTTTTGTGAATGAGGACACAAACTGCAGCCCTCAATCTGAAATGATTTTCTCATAAAGGCCAAATCTTCTGTAGATGGAATGGAAGAAAAGGTTGGCTATTCCTTTGGCGGTGACTGTCAATGTCGTTGGGCATAGAATTACCCCCTTTGTAAGACCATGGTCGACCACGACCAATAGTGTGTCAAAACCTGCAGCGGTAGGTGGGAGGTGGGTAATGAGATCACATGAGATTTGCTGAAAAGGGTGGGTACATGAAGAGGCGATAGGAGTGAGTGGTGGCATGGTGGGATGTGTATTAACTTTGTGTTGTTGGCATGTTTTGCAGCCAGCAACATAGAAGCAAACGAAAGAGGCAAGACCCGGCCACCAAAAGTCTACGGAGACAAGTTGTTGAGTTTTAAGGAATTCGGGGTGCCCCGCCGTGGTATGGTCATGATAATGTGATACAATGGAACGTCACAAGGAAATGTCGGGGGGTACATAAACACAGCAACGGTACAAAAGGACACCATCACGGTGTTGCCAGCCCACCAGACAAGAGCAAAGGGTCAAAGGAAGGTCAGACTAAATAGACTGGAGGGTCATAAGAACGAGTGGATCGGAGGATGAGGACATCAAGATTCGGTTATGTAATACAACATCGATGAGGTTGACAAAGAGGGATGGGGGTAGAAGGGTTACTTCCGTATTGTCCATAGAATCATCTGGACAATGATCAGGACGTCATGAGAGGGCATTGGGGCTGGCTAGTTGGGTACCAGGGACATGTTCAATACAGAGGTCGTAATCGGCAATATCAAGGAGCCAATGCGCCTGCTGGCGGTTGAGCTTTTGTGGTTGCTTAAAGTACGTGAGATTCTTGTGATCCATAAAAATGTGAACTGGTGTTGCTGCACCAAGAAGGTAATGTCACCAAGCAGCTAAAGCCTGAATGACAGCAAGTAATTTGCGGTCGTAGATATCATAATTTTGTTCCATGGCCGAGAGCATTTGGGATAGGTAGGAACATGGCTGTCACTCGCCATTTTCATTGGTTTGGAGAAGGATTCCCCCCATTACGAATTTCGACATGTCTATTGCAATAGCGAAAGGGCATGTAGAATCAGGCATGCATAGGATGGGTTGTGATGTGAAAATCCATTTCATTTGTAGGAACGTGGTGTTGCATTCAGGGATCCAGAACCAGGCATGATCCTTCTTTGTGAGGTCGAGTAGGGGTCGGGCTATATTCGAATATCCTGGTACAAATCGCTGATAGAAGTTAGCAAATCCCAAAAATGACTGTATTTCTTTTGGCTTGGTTGGGACTGGCCAGGTTGCTATTCCTTCCAGTTTAACCAGGTCCATTGCTAAGGATCTGGGTTTTGTGATCATGCCAAGATACTCCACCAAATCAGAGTTAAATAAGCACTTGGCCAATCGTAATCGAAGGTGGAGCTCCCTCATTCATTGAAGGACATGTTGGGTCGTCTTGTCATGGGTTTGCTGGTCCAGGGAGAAGATCAGAATATCGTCCATGTAAATAATAATTTGTCCTTCGGCAATAAGATCCCAGAATTCCTGGTTCATAAAACGTTGGAATGTTGCAGGGGTGTTCTTTGGCCTGAAGAGCATGACGACTGGCTCAAAGAGCCCACAATGAGTGATGAAAGCAGCCTTCCATTGGTCGCCTTCCTTTATATGAATGTTGTTATATCCCCATCGTACGTCAAATTTAGTAAAGACCTTTGCCGACTGTAATTTATCGAGAAGATCGGAAATCAGGGGAAGGGGATATGCATCTCGAATTGTATGATCATTTAGATACCTGTAATCCTGAACAGGTCGCAGTTTTCCGTCCTTTTTCTTGACAAAGAAGAAGGGGGCTGCTTGGAGTGATGTAGACAAGCGAATTTTTCCTGACTTGAGATTCTTGTCGAGGAATTTGTCTTGTGTGATGCATTCTTCTGCCATAAGAGGGTACAACTTCCCAATCTTGGACTTGAATGTGTCCGTCAGGTTTATTTCATGATCATAGTTGTGAGATGGTGGGAGTGGGGTGTCTTCATTGGAGAACACGTCCATGAAGGCGGCGTATTGAGATGGTAAAGTTACCTCGCTTTTCTTAGTGTTAATCATGAGATTCGTTGACACAGTGAGTCCCACACAGGTCAGTGCCGGGTTGGGAATATACTGCCCATTGGCCAGGACAGTCCAGGAAAGAGTTCGTAGAGGTTTAAGGTGCACCATATCCCTTGCTAGGCAGATTGTGCTGTAGAGGATATCATCCTCAGTCCAATCTAGATATCCAAAAAGGTGTTCATCTATCAGGACATCCACATTTACGTGTCTGGGTGGGGGCGTTGTATACTCAGGGTGGTGTAGTTCGTACAGGGCTGCCTTCCACTGTTTCTCGACTTCTTGGGCCACTACCAGATCTGCTGACTGATCAGATTCCTGGGGTATGCGAAGTGTTTTATTTTTTCAATCTATTTCTGGGTTTACTGCCGAGAGCCACGGGAAGCCCAGAATCATTGTTTCTTTACCGCAGTTCATTAGGTAGAACTCAGTACATTGCACATAACTGTTAATGTTAATGAAGAGCATAGTTTTGAATTTGATGGTTCCATTGCTGTTAGTGGAAGCATGTACATTGTGAATGGTGACAGGAGTAGGGAGGCAGGTGTGAGGGAGGTTTTGTGACCAGGCAAATTCCCAGTTGATACAAGATACTTGGGCCCCCAAGTCTACGAGGGCTGTGGTGACAATGGCTTTGATATTCATGTCGATGGGCATCATAATCTGAATGGGGATTCGCATTGCCTTCATTGATACTGGTACAGTATTACATGACATATCTAGAGAGGGAGATATGTGCGTTGCGGTCATTCTCCCTTTTAAAAACTCAAGTTTATTTGTCTGATGGTTTCATCGTCTTGCATCTCCATGATGCCTAACTTGGTTTTTTCTTCAACTTTGCATACTGCCTGCAAAGGTGGAACTGGACGTATTTGCATATTGTTGGGACAGGTCCTTACCAAATGTCCTTTTCTCCAGCATAGGAAACATAATCCCTCTTTTCGACATCTTTCCCTCTCTTCCAGTGTGAGCTTTTTGATGGTGACAGCATTGACATCCATTGCATTAGGGTCTCGGGCAGGCATTTGCTGAGTGGAGAAGGCAGGGGTGAATGTTGTACTTCCTCTATTTCTATTGTGCATGATTTCTAATGTGCATTCTTCTTCACCTGCAAAGTGCATGGCTTTGGCATACCAGTCTTTTACTTTGTCTGGTACCTTTTCCATAGATTGGATATGTCACATAAGGGAAATGGGGATACCACTGGTGAAGTAATTGATGAGCACTTGGTCATTGATGATGCCTGTTAGGGCGACCTTGCTCTGAAACATAGCAATGTATTTCTGCAGTGCCGGGTTGTAGCCTCCTCTCTTATTTTCCATAATACACTCGCGGGCCAGCCAGGCTAGCAAGTCGCCTTTGATATCCATGTTCTTGAAAGCAGCGTGGAATTCTGTTTCAAAATCAGCCCAGGTGCCTCGGGTAAAGGTACCAGCTGTGAGTTTAGCTTCTCTAAAGGTGTTGGCCCATGTGAGCACAGTCCCTTTCTTCATAAAAGATAACGTGTAAGTGATTTGCTTGTTTGGTGTTTCGTAGAGTTTGTTGTTGACAGCCAGATACAGTTGTACTAACTGTAGCCAGGGTAGCGCCCTAGCATATGACCCATCAAAGTCCTCAGGGGTTCCTAGGTGTAGTTCCATTGGTTTCACAGTGGCTGTGTTGTTGGACATAGCGGGTGCTGCGACGTTGACTGTAGGGTTCGCCGTTGCAACGTTAAAAGGCAGAAAGGCAAAGATTCTTCTGGCTTGTGGTTGGGGCGTAGGACTTGGCGGTGTTGGTATGCGTGATATAACAAGTGAGTGGCTTAGTTGCTGCTCAAGCTGCCAAAGTTCAGGGGCTTTGGTGTCAATAGGATCATCAGGATCAGTGGGTATTTCTTCCGAAGATTTGGATGCAGTAGAGGGTGCAGGGGAGGCCTGCCAATTTTGCCACAAAAAACGATTTGTCAATATGGTGGGTGAGCTAGGCAATGCTAGTCATGATGAAGGAGTTTAGTTCTTTTGTTACACTTGTGCCAGGTAGGACCAAGTGTAGCCTCAGATAAACCAAGTTCCGAGTATAGCGTAAATAGATCAAAGATGACATCGATAGATAGCATGAGGAAGCGTCCACTTCAGAGTAGGACGATGACTTGGTGCTTGATAACTCAACAAAAGAGAGCACTGAGGAGCAAAGCAGACTTGGTATTAACCAAGGAGAACTAAACTAAAGTTACAGGTGCTACAACGCTAACATATAAAGGTATCAAGTTGTTGCACAGGCCAAGACTAGAAAGGAAAACATAATGGAGACTGGGCTATCGTATGACAGAGGCATTGATGCCATGAGTAAAAAGTGCATATGTGAAGGAAGTCTGCGATGGCAGACACAATGCTGAAGTAGTCCGAATAAGGGCATCATGAAAGAAAAAGAGTATAAGTCCGTTTAAGAGTACAGCAAATTGTAACATGGTCCTTAATAATGATATTAAGGAACATAATATTGTGCTTATAATATCTCTTGATAGCATTCAGCTCTATGATAGCAAGGAATCTGACTATTGGATTTTTATATGAATTCTTATCGATCTATCTTCCAATATTCATTATTGCAAAATCTATATTCTTCCTGGCAGTTTTATTCCTAGACTGTATAATCCCAAAAACATTGACTCTTTTCTTTTTCAAATATCCATTATCTTGCTGCCATCTAAAAGAAATAGTTCTCCATATAGGATGCATCAACTGACTTATGTTATATTTCACATTTATACCTTCTCTTTACTACAGCAAATAGCTTTAGGCTTGTTTACTAGGATGGCATGGTAGATTATAATAGAAAAAATGGATGTTAGCTCTACTATGATGTTCTTGGTCAACTCAAAGATACATACTACTATCTGGCCCTTCTATATTCCTGTAATCATCCTTGTGAACTCAATGATCATGATAATATTGATGTCCTCAAATTGCCTAGTGCTGAATCATCTAACTATATTCCTAATGTTCAGATAATTACTGCTGTCTTTAATCAAATTCAATGGGACAAGATAAAAAAAATACAGGCATTACAAAATCTGCACTTATCCTTGGTCTCTATTCCTCTTATTTTCTAAGTGTTTCTCTTTGTATAACTGTCAGTTTCATGCATCTAATGGATAATCTATTTGATTTGCATCTTTTCCTCTAGTATGCTATAATGGATGCCAGCAGAAATAATGACAAATTGGACTAGAAATGGGCTGTTTTATATGATTAAAATATATGAATAAAGCATGGCAAGTTGGTTGAGAAGCTGATTGCTATTTATCTGGATTCTTCAACTGCAAGCCTTGTAATATTACCAAGAAAATCAAATTCCCATACAAGGCATGGGAATTCCATCTCTACTTGTTCAATCTTGCTTTCATTTTTCTCTATTCACTACTTCTATTGAAATACTATGCTAACTTTTGTATGCTTGTCTATAAATTTCAAATAGTCTGTCAGCACTCCATTATATTCCAGCAACTGAAGAATGCATATAATCTTTTGTGCTTGTGAAAATATGAGTTCAAGCTCTATTACTATCTGTTATGATTTCCCATTAGTTCTTATTTCTTTTTCTTGATATGTCTACATTCAGACTTATATCTCTTCTCACAATAGTCACTTCAATTCTCTCACAAATATTGTACTGGTATACCAGTTCCTCCATATTACTCATTCCCTATGACTCATCAATTGCTTACTAACTAATACATCAGTCAGCATTTACTCATATGCCTTTACTTTCACTTTCACTTTTGTACTATATGAGCCTGCCCTCGAGTAACTCTTTATGTATATAAACCCTTCAACAGATTTTCTTGTACTTTAGCTTAGTTTTACCTTGTATTCTCCTGAATATACTATGTCCTTTGTGCTAGCTCCCAAGCCCTCTTTTTCACTTGGTCTCCTAGACAACCAGACTTTGTTCTACTATTGAGTGGATGTTATCCAGATTTACCTTGAAACCTAAACTTCCAGAGTTATCAGTACTTGGTTCTTGCTCCACAAGGGCTATGCTCCTACCTACCCAGTAAAAGTGTAACAAAAGAACTAAGCTCCATTCAATGCAACTAGCATTGCTCTAGATTGCCCAACATTCATCTGAACTGATACTCTGGCTGGTGACATCACCAAGACTCCCTGGTACCCTCAACTGCTTCCAATTCTTCAGAAGAAATGTCAACAGATCCTAACAAACCTCTTGCTCAGGAAAACCAGGAAATACAAAAACTAACCACACAACTTGAACAATCTTTGGTAATCCCTTGGATCCCTACTCCATCTAGTCCAACCCCGCAATCACAAACTGGAAGAATTTTCTTTCCCTCTCCACTAGCACCACCAGCATCTACCATGTCAAACACTATAACAACAATCAAACCTACAGAACTTCATCTCAGAACCCCTGTGTTATATTTCTTTTGTTCACCCTTTCTTTAAACAGACTTATTATTTTCCTTCTACAATATCTTTATCGGACTACTTTGGTATCATATTTGCACTCGTGAATTCCCCCTTTCTATGTCATGTGATTTACTCATCAGCCAGATATCTGTCATCAAATAACCTGGTCTTCTTTATGTTTTCCTTTTATTCACTTGGCCTGTGCTGCAATCAATAGGTATTTAGATCTTTACGCCACAGACCTGTACCTTAGTTTAGTTCTCCTTGGTCAATACCAAGTTTGCTTTACTCCAAGTCATCCCTGATTCGTTATTGAGCACCAAGTCCTCATTCTACTTTTGAGTGGATGCTTCCTTGTGCTATCTACCAAGCGACTCCTTTGTCACCTGTGCTAAGATATCGAAAGCGGACTTAGGTTCATCCGAGGCTACACTCCGTCCATCCCGGTTGAAGTGTAACAAAAGAACTAAACTCTCAACATGCAACTAGTTTTATCTAGGTTGCCCATCATATTGTTCAACAGGTTTCTAATTGGCAGAATTGGCAGGCATCCCCTGTGCCCTCTATTGCATCTGAATCCTCTGGAGAAGTACCCACTAATCCAGATGAACCAGTACCTAATGAAAATCTGGAGATTCAACAACTTGAACACCAGCTGAGCCATTCTCTAGTGATACTGCATGTGCCGATTCCACCAAGTCCTACACCACAACCACAGTATGAAAGAATCTTTGCCTTTCCACCACCAAACGTCGCTGTACCAATCCAAATATCTACTGTACCAACTACCACAAAAAAACCAATGGAGCTCTGCCTCAGAACTCCAGAAGAATTCAATGGATCATATGCCCAAGCTATTCCATGGATACGATCTGTTCAAATGTATTTGGCTGTCAACGACAAAATGTACAACAGCCCAAACAAGCAGATAGCCTATGTGCTGTCCTTTATGAAAAAAGGAACCACCATTACCTGGGCAGACATCTTTCGAGAATCAAAACTAACAGCTGGAACCTTTTCTATAGGGACCTGGTCTGAATTTGAAACTGATTTTCACACTGCATTCGAGAATGTGGATCTAAAAGGTGACTCACTGGCCTGGCTAGCCCACGAACACATTTATGAAAACAGGACAGGCAGATATAACCCCACTCTCCAAAAATACATCGCCATGTTCCAAAGCAAGGTCGCCCTCACAGGTATCACCAATGATCAAGTATTGATTAACTATTTCACCTCTGGGATCCCAGTATCCCTCATGAGGAAAATACAGATGATGGAAAAAGTACCAGACAAAGTAAAAGACTGGTATGCAAAAGCAGCTCACTTTGCCAGTGTAGAAGAATGAGCCCTTGAGATCGCCACATGGCACCGACACAGCAATACACCCTTCACACCAACAGTTCAAAATCGTAGCACACCCACTCGCGACCCCAACACAATGGATGTAGACACAGTCCATATCAAAAAGCTAACCCCCAAAGAAAGAGAAAGATATTGAAAGGAAGGACTGTGTTTCCTATGCTGAAGAAAAGGGCATTCAATTCAGACGTGCCCCAATAATATGCAAACTCGAACAACGACATCTCCCTGCATGGTATGAAAAATTGAGGCAGAGCCCCACACTAGCATGGCAGAAGTAACAACCAACAAAGAAACAGTTGGAAAACTTAACCTGGATTTTTAAAAGGGAGAATGCCCATAATGCACGTCTCTCCCCCAATTGATGTAACATGTAATGCCATACCTGTAGCAATAAAGGCAATGCATATCCCCATCCAAATTATGCTATCCATAAATATGAACATCAAAGCCGTCGCCGCCACCGCTCTCATTGACTCTGGTGCCCAAGTATTGTGTATTGATTGGGAATTCACCCAATTAAAGAAATTACTCCAAATCTGCCTCCCCATACCTGTCACCATCCGGAACATCAACACCTCTACCAACTGTAACAGAACAATCAAGTTTAAAACAAAATTGTTCATTAATGTCAATGGCTACATTCAGTCTATGGAGTTCTATCTTATGAACTGTGGAAAGGAAACAATAATTCTTGGGTTCCCTTGGCTGACTGCCGTAAGCCCCAGAATTGACTGGCAAAAAAGGACATTAGAAATCCCAAAGGAATCAGACCAGACGGCAGACTTTGTAGCCACGCACAAATAGGAGAAACAGAGAAAAGAAAAAAGGAAATTTGTACAATCTATGCTGCCCAGGATATTCCACACCACTGCCATGACATGTTAATGTAGACACATTGGTAGATGAACATCTCTTTGGATTTCTAGATCAAACAAAAGATGACGTCCTGTGCAGCAACATCTGCCTGGCAAGGAATATGGTTCATGCTCAACCACTCTGGACACTCTCTTGCACCATACTAGCCAATGGATGTTTCATTCCTAATCCAATGCTCACCTATGCTGCCTTCACTACATCCACAAATCTTGCTATTCATGCAAAGAAAGAAAAAGTAACTCTACCACTGTAGTATGATGAGTATGCCGACATCTTTTCAGACAATGACACACCTCTACCACCCTCTTGGAAATGTGACCATGAAATAAATCTAACAGAAACCTTCAAACCTAAAATCGGAAAACTATACCCACTCACTATAGAGGAAAGAAAAGCCCAGGACAAGTTTCTCGATGAAAACTTAAAATCAGGAAAAATATGCCTGTCAATGTCCCTGCAAGTGGCACCGTTTTTCTTTGTTAAAAAAAAGGATGGAAAATTATGACCTGTCCAAGACTACTAATACTTCAACAAACATACAGTCTGCGATGCCTACCCTCTCCTGCTTATCTCTGATCTCCTTGACAAACTATGCAATGCCAAAATATTCACAAAGTTTGACGTATGTTAGAGATATAACAATATTTGCATCAAAGATGGCGACCAATGGGAAGCTGCATTTATTACCCATTGCAGGCTCTTTGAACCTGTCGTCATGCCGTTTGGACCAAAGAATGCTCTGGCAACCTTCCAATAATTCATGAATAAAGAATTTTGTGATCTCATTGCAGAAGGCTGCATTGTTATTTATATGGATGATATTCTTATTTTTTCCCCAGATCAGACCACACACAATGATACAACTCGCCAAGTTCTCCAACGCATGAGAGAGCTCCACTTACAACTCCACTTGGCTAAGTGCCTGTTCAATTCAGCATCAGTCGAATGTCTCAGCATGATTGCCCAACCAGGGACATTGGCTATGGACCTGGTCAAGCTTGAAGGAATCACCTCCTGACCAACTCCAGCCAAACCAAAAGATGTCCAATCCTTCTTAGGTTTTACAAACTTTTACTGATGGTTTGTTCCAAGATATTCCAATATCGCATGCCCCCTCCTAGATCTCACAAAAAAAGATCATCCCTGGTCATAGACCCCAGCTTGTGCCAACGCCTTCCAACAGCTCAAAAATATTTTCACATCCCAACTGGTGCTTTGCATCCCAGACACTTCTTGACCTTTTGCTATAGCCACAGATGCTTCAAAATATGCTATAGGAGGAATTCTCCTCCAGACTAAGGAGAATAATGAATGACATTCCTGCTCATATTTATCTTAAATGTTCTCAGCAACAGAACGAAATTATGACATTTATGACCATGAACTTTTGGTGGTTATCTGCGCCTTGACGGCATGGTGACACTACCTTCTTGGCTTACTGCATCCAGTCCAAGTTTTTATGGATCACAAAAATTTAACCTACTTCAAACAATCCCAAAAGCTCAATTGCCATCAGGCCAGATGGCTCCTCAATATTACGGACTATGAACTCCAAATCTCTCACATCCCCACTGCCCACCTTGCAGCCCCAGATGCCCTATTGCACCATTCTGATCGTTGCCCAGACAACTCTGCTGATAACACTGCAGTCACCTTGCTACCCCCATCCTTATTTATCAACCTCATTGATAGCACACTCCATAATAAAATCTCCATGGCCTCATCCACTGATCCCCTCATCCTCAAAGCCCTACAGTTCATCGATGAAGACATCCCAACTGCCCTCTGTTTGCGCCTCACAGACTGGCAACACCATGAGGGGATCCTTTTATATTGCAACCATGTGTACGTTCCCCTGGACATCCCACTTCGCCGTTCAATTGTCGCCCACTATCATGATCATAATACTGCGGGTTATCCGGGCTATCTCAAAACTTGCCAACTAGTTGCTGCCGAGTTTTGGTGGCCCAGTCTTGCAGCCTTTGTACAGTCATACATATCTGGCTGCACTATCTGTCAATGAAATAAAGTTAACACTCACCCAACAGTACCCCCTCTCACTCCTATCGCCTCAACAAGCTCCTGCCCCTTTCAGCAAATCTCCTGTGACCTCATCACAGATCTTCCGCCATTGCAGGGCTTTGACACCTTATTGGTCATGGTCAACCATGGGCTTACAAAGGGGGTAATTCTATGCTCCACCACAAAAACAGTAACTGCCAAAGGAATCGCCAGTCTATTTTTCCATTCTGTATATCATAGATTCGGCCTCTATGACAAGATAATCTCTGATCAAGGACTGCAATTTGCCTCAGCATTTGCTAAAGAATTAGGATGACTTTTAAACTATAAACTCGCCCTTTCAACAGCATATCACCTGCAAACAGATGGAGAAACTGAACAAGTAAACCAAGAAATAGAAACCTATCTCTGTATTGTATGCGGTAACCACCCGACAAGCTGGTTGGAATATATCTCAACAGTAGAATTTGTTCACAATCATCAACCTCACTCGGTTATGGGAAAATCCCCTTTCTTTTTATTGATGGGATACGAACCAATGGCGCTCCCAACAACACTTGCAATTACAAATCTTCCTGCTGTGAAGACACAGTTATGAACTCTTATCATAAAAAGAAATGAGGCAAACACCACTCATGAACTAGCTAGACAGACCATGACAGCATGCAACCAATGGACCTTCCATCCATTTCAAACCAGAGAAAAAGTATGGCTAGAGGCAAGGAACTTCCTGTTACAATTTCTTTTCTTCATACGAACTTA
>JBBPKM010000186.1:0-19175 GCA_038089255.1 Austroboletus rostrupii
CACACTTGACAATGAAGATGACCAAGGGTCCAACGACCTGGTTCTCACCGATGGCGATGACGCTGACACTGATGTGGTGGATATGGTGGATGATGTAGACATTTCGCTGAACGCTCGGACGTTGCGAGATAGGATCGCGGAGAGCATGTGGGTAGATTATGTGACTGTCAGGAGCAATCGCGCTGCCATGAATGAGGTCGATGATTCAGAGGACGATATGTAGTACACGCAAAATTTTATATTGGGTGGATACAAGTCAATGTACTATACGAAAATACAATGTATTCTAAAAAAACAAACACATAACAAAACAAAACAGGTCACTGTCCAAAGAGCGAATTATACACACTGTAATCAAATCCAAACTCCCCAGACAAGTCAGCCACTTCATTCTCAATAGAATTTACATGGCTTGTAATGGAGGTAGGGGATGCCAGCGAAGTAATGTGAGTGAAGGTAGAAGGAGAGGGCAAATACTAGAAGGCAGGAGAGGCGGACAAAGTGGAGGCAGCAGGAGGGGGCAGATACTGAAAAGGAAGCAAGTTGGTGGTGACGAGCGACTTTGCATATTTATCTTGTGCAAGCTAGAAACAAAGATTGGCATCCATTGTTGAAGTGTATATCTTACAGAAGCTCTTATTAGCCATGATTACCTTTGCGACATGCAACTGAACTTGAGGAGACAGCACCACGTCCTGATCTAAATGCTTCATGGCCAGAATGATATAGTCTGGTGGCATGGTTGGCATGCAGGTATATGCCTCAGGGGGAAAGGCTGGGGAATATTGGGTGAAGGGGACAAAAGGGCCTTCTTGAGGATGTTGCTGAGGTGATGTATGGCTCCACTCATGGTTAACAACGCGACACTAGCTGACATGTCAGATACGACCATGCTTTTGCTGCATTTTGAGGCCTGTGAACAAAATGAGGCCCCTGAAGTGCTCTGCTAGCCATACAATCTCCGCTCATGTATTGCAGCCGAAGGGGGTCTCTTGCCAGTGGAGGGTGGAGGGGACAGAGTGGTGAAAGATGACTGTTTGCCAACAGCAGACATTTCAGAGAAAGGGGGAGCAGAAGGGGGCGCAGAAAAGGCAGAGGGTAAGGAGGGTGGAGACATGGTGAACAAGGCCCCTGGGAACCCAAAGGAGGAGGAGGGAGGGGGAAGAGAGCCGCTATATGCTGGTTGAGTGACACCATACTCAGTTGCAACTTGAGATGATTCTTCAATAGTGGACTGATACGTCACGACCGCTGGATCAAACATGAAGCCTCCTTGAGCTCTGCCCGATGGGTATATTTGTTGCACCTGGTTATAATGTTCCCAGCCATGATTTCGATAAGTGGCCATATTCTTCCCCATCGCTGTCTGAATAAAGTCTTTCCAGGCAGAGATCTCAGACAGCGATTGGATGTTCACCCCTGAGAAATTGTTCCATGAGCAGCTGGATCACTTGGTATATGATTCAATTGTCATGTAGGTTTTTTTGAGCTATGATGTATAAGAACAGCAATAAAATAAAATAATCAAATACTCACCGAATCCTATTTATTGCTAATGGACTGAGCCTGCTTGTCTGTTCCGATGTAGGACATGGCTGCAGCATATACACTTGCTGGGAATGTTCCAATATCTCCTATCTTCGAGTGGTTTTGATAGAGGAATTCAAGGAGCCACCTCTCTTTCCACGTAGTCCAGCGAGTTGCTCTCCATTGTGGGGGCTGAGACATGATGTTGACGATTGTGTAAGTGCAAAGGCCAATGTAGCAAGCAAACCTGATGGTGAATGAGTGAATATATGCTGAAAGCAGAAGGGGAGGAGCTGGGGAAGCATAGTCGGGTGATATAGGAAGCATGTTTGATAGTTGGGGGGGAGCAAATTCAGGCCCTGCACAGGTTGACTTGGATCGATGATCGATGGTTAGCTTCTATACTGAAGCTGAAAGTTCACATTCCAATTTTTGGGGTGATAGGGATGGTGATCTCTAACCTCGGTGTGGCATCACATTAGCCAAAGTTGCCGAGGTTGGCTAGGATTCACATGCAAGGTAAAGTCCACGTTGAACAGACTCTTAGTGCATTTAGCACACAGAATAAGTCAAATTAGTTGAAATTAGCCAAATTAGACATTTGTAAAGTAACTGATGAACTTCCTAACAGAGTATCCTAATGCCTCAAACAGGCCCCCAAAAAGTCACACCACCTGTTGAAAGCTCACACCAAAACTGCTACAGCTATGAAGAGGGTGAAAAGAAATGATTCCAAAGCTAAGGGGATACAAAGAGATGGGTATGACTTATACAGTCATGTACTGGCACTTGAGCCAAACCTTAGATAAGACATAAAAGGAAATATCCATTTTGTTGTTTAGCAAAACTTTAATGTGATAGCATAACTGCATACTGTATGTACATACACAATAAAGATTATAGCTAACATGGTTGGTTGTCTGAAATCTGGAGATCAAAGGCAATGACAGGAAGCTCAGGACAACAAAGAAGCTATAGTGCTTGGAATTTGCCTACATATGGATGACTTGGAGAAGCCAAAAGAGGAACAATGCAGCAACTGTGAAATATGCTGTCAAGTTAATTCTGAAATGAAAAAAGAGAGAAAAAGACTATCCTCGACTATAGTATCTTAAAGAGACACCTTAAAGGGGGAAAAGTTGTCAAAAAGCTAACCAGGAGAATAATAGATGGCTCACTGAGGAAGAAGAAAGCATTACTATCAAATACTGCCTAAAGCTTGCTGCTTACTTCAGTAACTTTACAAATGTCTAATTCAGCTAATTTCAACTAATTTGGCTTATCTTGTGTGCTAAATGTGCTAAGGTTGTTACCATGAGCTGCATGAGCCAAATTAGCTGACGTTAGCTGAAAATTAGCCAACATTAGACACATAAAGTTACTGATGCAAGGCTTTCCATTTACACATGAGACCCTCAAGGTCCATGTGGACAAAATTCTACAAGCATGTTAGAAGAATCATTTCAAGGTGTTGGAAAGAAGTAGACAGACCGAAATTTTTTCTCAACACTATGCCTAGCAATTGGGTTTCCATTGTAGCAATTGCCTTTAGGCAGCAGATGAAATAGGTTTCCAGCCTGGAACCAGCCAGAAACAATGTGTTATTGGATCTGCCAAAGTATCCATACAAATAGAGAATACATTACTATAATGGTGTCCATCTATGCCAATGAAGATTTGATCTCTTTACTTGTAATCTACAAAGAACAAACATTTTTGACCAACTGAAATCAGGATAACATGCTAAATACACTGTAAGGACTGATATCTGTAATTAAGAAGAAAGAGTAACTTACATGCAATAGTAGTATCAGTATTGCACATTTAAAAATGATTAGACAGATGGAGTTATTGGATGCCTATAGATAGAGAACTTTAACAAAAAAACATGTCAGAAATCAATGGATGTACTCAGCTTCTTCTTATCAATGGGAATAACTGCCATTACACAATGAAATTCCTGGATTATTCATAGATCAATAATATCCATGTGCTATGCTATTCAGCACATACAATTCTCATATACCAAGATCTTGATATTGTTGTCTTTGGGCCTTTGAAACAAAGCTAGGGCAATGAGTGCAAACAGTTTGAAGGGCTGGCTCATCAATATATTAGCAAACAAAATTTCATCTCTATTTATGAATTTAATCACTGCAAGGTTTTGCAATCTGAGTTAATCTACATTGCATTTGAAAAGACTGGCATTTGGCCATTTAATCCTAATGCAATCAGTGAGAAGTGATAGCTTCAAGCTTGGAAATGTCTTCTCAAGGTCACTTATCCCTCCCACAAGCAAGTCCTATTCATGTTGTGAATCAATCCATAATGCTTTCAGATTTTGAGCCAATTGCTATGAGCAAGCTTGCTGTTGTACTAGGATCTACATCAGCTATATTCCTAGTTGATCTAGAGCTGCTTACCTCATGCCATTCCCTTTCACAATATAATCCAACATCCCTATCACCATCACAAAAGTGCAAGCACCTCCTATTGGATGAGAAACCAGAATCAGTAAAGGAGCATGCATACCAAGTGGTGCTTCATGAGTCATATGATTATGAAGTGAACTACAAAATCTCACTATTTGAAATGCAGTCAACCATTGTCTTGCAGTTGATGTATTGTGATCATGTATCATAGCGACTTGCTGCATAAAAGAAGAAAAGGAAATAAACATAAGAAAGGTCAGTTTGTAGAAGATGGTTTACCACAATTACTCACCAGCAATGAATTTATCTGCCATGTTTCTGAACATGAGGCAGCTGCTGAGAGTGCTTGGATTGCAAGTGATAATTGTTGGCAACAACACAAAAAACAAGCCATTTTGATGGCTATATGAAAAGAAACAGAGAAAGCATGAAAAAAATAAAACAAGGAGCACAAGGATGCTTACCAAGAGGATTTACAACTGTGGAATGTGAAAAGGGAGCTCAGAAAGCATGAAAAATGGCAGGTATGCTAGAAAAAACCAAAATAAGGAAAGTTAAAGGCTACTGCTTCAAAACCAGGAAATAAAAACCTTGTAAGGGGTGATCAAGTTGCAAGTAAGGTAAATGGAGGCAGAGTGGACAAGGACAATGCATATGAAAATGGTGGTGAGGGCAAAGAGTCAGATTGTGAGAGTGAGAAGTAATATTAGAGATAATTGCCCAAATTGGTTGGCTAGTTAGATATACCATATTTGGGTGTGGCTTAAATGATAATCTCTGCTAATAAAGACACAAATGTTTTGTGCCTCATTACTGATTCAAAATTTGTTTCCATTTCCTTTATTTTTTCTGTAAAAGTATATTTAGTATGTATCTAGGTCTCTACAACATCTGATCTACTTTTTTTTACACTGTAGTGGAATGGCAAACATTGAAATTAAGGTGGCTCAAGTGTCAGTATATGACTGTATTCTGCATCGAAAAATGTCCATGCATATATTACCATCAGTGATGTGCAAGCTCAGGCTTTAGTAAATTCCTTGGTTTATTTTTTGGGCTTTTTGCAACTTTTTCTACTTTTCATCACACATTTTTGCACTTTTAAAAGCCAAACCAAATTCTTGTTTGAAAAAGCATTGTGGAAGTTGAACTTGCAATCATAGGAATTGTGAAAACATTCATGGTTATCACAACAACCACTATATCATATAACTTCAACTAACATATATAGTTTATTGTATTTAACTACATATTAAGTAGTTTGTTGAAAAAAATAAAGTCAACACTTTACAGTTTTGTCCATAACAGGTTTGCTCACAACCACAACCACAACAATACACAAACTCATCAATCCAACCATATTATCCCACCATCTCTGCCACCACTGCAATAAAGATGCATATTTGCTATCATGGCAATGGCAATGATGGTAATGTGAGGATGCATTCACCCACCACCACCACTGATATTTACTATACAACATCAAAAGCTAAGTTTGGTCTTGTCCTCCAACATGACTTTGTTCTTCTCCTTACTTCTTGCTAACGAGATGAGGCTAGACAATGCTACTGCTTCTGCTGCCAAGTTTAAGCATGCCCATGCATTTCAAGTACAAGGTGCATCACAGTCAACTTCACTTGCCTTCTTTCCTTCCCCTGACCATTTTTTGGGCATACAATATCAGGTTTTCAATATTATTAGCAAGAATGCCTATGGCATTGTATGCTCTCCCATACACCATCCCAGTAGACACAAGGTTGCCATCAAAAATATTATGCCCTTTAATCACTTTATGTTTTTTTTTTCAGATATTATGCAAACTCAAGTTCAAATGCCACAGTGAGGCTGGTATAAGTAATAACATATGTGGTCTCCTCCTTTGTATATCTGTTACTTACCTCCTGCAGTTCATCTCATACTTTGATATCATCAAGCCCCCATTTATTAAAGCTTTTAAGGAAGTTTATATATGTTGCTTGTATATTGTATACCTCACACTGACCTGTCTAATGGCATGTCCCAGTTATTTAAAAACTGATAAAGACAGACATGCATTGCATTATTCATATATAGGACCTCTCCAACAATTATGTACAGAATTTCATCTACCAGACCTTCTAAAGGTAAAGAAGTGCAATCAAGCTCTCTAACAATGAACTCAGAAACATCTATGCTTATGTGCTGTGTGAAACACTCCAACTACTAAGGCCCAAATGTAGGAATGAAGTAGATCTTGGATGTCTTTTAGAGTGTTGCCTTGGGCTTCAGCACCAAGGGCTTTTCTTCTATAGATACTTGCTGGTGGAGTCTTAACACCAGGCCTTGCTACCTAGGGTTGACTATCTGGCTAGCTCAAGGACTTGGAGATGACTTCTTTAAGGAAGGAAATCTCTAAGCTTTGAAGGGAAGATCCAGGACTTCAAGACTGGGGATCCAGTCCTGTTGCCCTAGGGGTTTATATATGAAAGAACTATGTACACATATGTATATGGGATCTAAAATATAATATATACTAACTAAATAAGAGTCCGTTATTGTCCAATAGAAATACTCTAAGAATCTAAGGAATAGATTAAGCCATTAAAGTTCATAAGAAGCATACCATGCTGTCAAAGCATGTTATCATGACAAATAAGAATCATAGATAAGACATAGCCTTCAAGGCTGTGGTCATGAGAAAACCACATTCCAGTATGGCAGATCTAAAGATAAATATCAAATAGGACCCTTGATCCAAGCTGCTGCTGCATGTCTTTATGTATAGCCTTGCAATGGAAGGAAATCTCATGCTTCTGGAATAAATACCATAAAACACCTGCATGGTATGGCAGCATGCTGCAACCATGAGGCATAGATTAGGTGACTCCATGTGAGTCATAGATAAGGGTGAGTCCTTGTGACTCATAGATAGATACCCTGAGTCAGGGAATAGGATTGCAGATCATGTTGAGACTCTGAGAATAGATAGGGCATGAGGCAAGGCATAGCCATGCCATAAGGAACTGGTCAGGCAAGCCTAGACCCTTTGAGGAATAGCCATCCTGTGACTGATGTGACTTGTATAAATAGGGTTCAGGGCATTCCCTGACCATGTAATCATGCCAGTGATCCTTGATAAGATAGACAGGGGAGATAAGATAAGATCTTCGGATCAGATAAGATAAGATCCCCTGATAAAATAAAATCAATAGATAAGAGATTAGATAAGCACCGACTTGATTAGATAAGATCTTGCAGCTGGGCAAGACAAGTTTAAAAATAAAAAATAAAGGCTGTCAAAGCCACTTGTCATTTGATGTATAAATATAGCCATAAAGGCTGCTTTTCTTGTGCCATAACAGAAGGTAATGCTTCTCGTTCTTTCCCTTTATCCTTATCCATGAATTTGGATACTTCCTTCCATATAGGGATGAGGACTTCTACTCATCCAACCCCAACATGTTTGCTAACTACTTTGGTCACTTCTTTGATGGCTTTTGCCATTATTGGAACCTTTTTCTTAGATTCAAGGGGTTTGATTGGAGGAGGCATTGCCTTCATCTCCATTCTTGCTTCTCTTGGTTCTTGTCTTAGGATTGAAGAAAAATGTGTTCTTGGCACATCTTTTATGGTGGCAGCAGTAAGCTGAGCCTCTAGCTCATCTTTTGCCAAATTACTTCTGGGATAGGGGATTTTTTTTTTGTTTAAAGTCCCTTACAAGCTTCTGGATCAAATATGTTTATTGGAGAGCAATCTTTTTCAATGCTTCAATTTGTAAAGCTATGTATTCTATCTTTTGCTGCAATAGATCATAAATAGGTACTTTAGAGATACTAGCCTTTGCTTCTGGTGCAAGGGTCCCAACCTTGGCTTCTTGCTTAGATAAGGTAATGGCTTCCTGAACCATTTCTTCTTCTATGGAAATAGACTATAAAGAAGGCATGAAACATATAGAAGCTTCATCAGCTTCTTGAGAGAAATTCATAGTTTCGAATGGCTCATATTTGATAAGATAGTTGGCCATAGCAGCCAATAAGGGATAGACATCTTTTATTTCTATTAACCCCCCTTATATGGGTGCTTCCCTAGGGAGTTCAGCTTCAAGAGGGTAAATATTTTTTATAGTTTTATACATAATAGAATGGAATATCACTTCTTCCATGTGGGAAAGTGAAGAGTGTCTTTTTATGCAGTGTATAGATAGATGTAGGCTGAACCAAATCTTCTCATGGTAACCTGTCTCAAGTAGAGTGGACTTGGCAGGGTGCTGTGGATCCAGATCCAACAGCCTTTCTTTCAGAATGCATTCCTTAACCTCAATGCTTTTTGTTTATACTTTGTTCTCCACTATGTTCCCTATAAGTACTTTTCTCTAGCAACTCTGAAAAACCTGAGTGCCTTCACTATGGTGGATTGTTCCTCCTTGCTTAGGATGAGGAGTTCCAGGTGCAGTTTCACCTATAATAGCTGGTAGGATCCCAGTTACCTTTGGTGTAGTGATGCAACAGAAGTTTGCCTTCTTCTGTCCAGAGTTGGCCTTTCTTCTAAACCTAGATGCCTGTATACAACTAGTAGAGCTGCCTCTTCTTTGTTTTGTAGCCCGACCAGTGGGAGAGATGTAAAAGTTGATAAAGAGTTTTTTGTCAACAAGGATTCCCCAGCACCTTGCCTCATCTTTGCCTCTGTGCCCTTAGTGGGAGAAAGTAGGGAGTTCTAAAGTAATGAAACACCCCAAAATGATACCAAAAGATATAGGCAAAGTCTTTAAGATATATAGCTTTAGTTCCAATGACTTAGGAACTTCTTAGGAGAGAGGGGACTTTGCTTAAAGGGAGAACTCCAAGATTTCAGAACTGGGGAGCCAGTCCTGTCGCCCTAGGGGTTTATATACTACTCTACTATAGGTACATGTTTGGTCCATATCTATAGATCAGCCAATGGCATAAATAACTATTCATGAATCATAGATAAGAATATGAGGAAGGCATGAGGCATGGTTCTATCATAAAGAAGAGAAGCGTGAATATAAGGCATGCCAGAAGCATAAGAATGGAAGAGAAGGAAAAAAGCATGCCATGAGGCAATCTAGCTCCATATAGATATATAAAAGAAGCATATATGTAAAAGGCATAGAACGGGATTCCCCTGGGAATAATCCCAATTAAGTAAGCGATTAGATAAGCAAATAGTGAAATGCCTCTAAGTCCTTCAAATGTTTGTGTAATAAGTCAGGAAAAATAGTAGAAAATAGCAGAAAAATAGGGTCATAACAAATAGTATATAAACCCCCAGGAAAACAGGACTGGCTTTCAAGTTTTGAAGTCTTGGAGATTTCCTCTAAGCATCCCCCTCCATCCAAGGGGTTACCAAGTTATTGTAATCAAAGCTAGGCTTTATCTTATAAGGACCTATTCTTAGGCCCTTCAAGTTAGAGTGTTTCAATTTCTATTGGACAATAACAGACTCTTATTTGATTAGTGTACAATATATCTTAGATCTCATGTACATATATGTATATAGTCCTTTTGTATATAAACTTCCAGGGTAATAGAACTGGATTTCCAGTGTTGAAGTCCTGGAGTTTCTCTTCTAAAGCTTACTCTAAAGTCCTTTCAAGTTCTTGAGCTGGCCAAGGTAACCAATTCTTAGGCAGCAAGGCCTAGTGTCAAGACTCCACTAGAAAGTCTAAATCCAAGGTGCCCCCTTGGCAATATTCTTAAAGACATCCAAGATTTACTTTGTCCCTATATTTGGACCTTAGTAGTTGGAATGTTTCAAAATCCAGACCTTTTAGACTATATGCCTGCAAACAGGCAGCACTCCCCAAATACAGCTCAAGCACCAACACCTTCAATAAAATGTGGTACAAGGCATATAGAAACAGCAGAGGCTGCTTTGTTAGGCAAAACCCATAGTATCCAAAACATACAAAAATATCCCCTACTTAGCTGCTTGCCAATAAAGAGAAGCAAAAGGTTCCCAAAGCCATATCATCATATAGAGCATCAATCCAAGCACTATCTCCATATAGCCCCAGAGCGCACTTAGACACATCAAATCAAACAAATACAGCCTCCAAAAAACATCTGCAGCAGCAAACAACACCACATATTCCAACAATCCCTGCTTTGGTGACCCTAATAACACCTATACTAACCAGACAACAAACAGCAGCTATGCATGCCCAACTCAGTATGATGGAGCAGATGATTATATTCCATGAGAACAGATAACCCATGGAAAATGCTCAGAATTTTTTGAAGAATGTCAATTAGGTTTTCTATACCATACACATTATAACAGATGTAGACCAGATTACAGCTCTTGGCAATTACATCCTCACAGGCTCAGATATGGAGGACTGGTACTAGACAGAAACCATCACCACCTGCACATGGGTAGATCTATGCAAGGCCTTCAACTTATGCTGGCTAGGACTATTTAAAGCCATCAAAACCAGCACAGAGCATCAACAGGAACTCTTACAACTGGTGTTCAAGGACAGTAAACTAGCTACAATGGTCTATATGTAAGAAAAGAAAGTATGGTCACATATAGCCTGGTCAGACAGAGCAATGTGCCAGGCAGACTTGGAAAACATCACCAGTTGCAATAGTGTCATATGGCTAATCTTGGAGAAACTGCCAGAAGCACTGTGGGACCAACTGAAATCCAAATAAAACACATGGTTAGACTTTACAAAGGACATCATAGCAGTGGATCTGCAGAAACTGAAAAACAGGAAGTACAGAAAGGAGAAACAGGAGAGAGAAAGAAAGGAACTATAATAGCATATAACCTAGCATATCCAACACCTTGAAGCAATACAAAAATCCACAGCAACAGACACAGACCTTATGGCCCAAATGCAGCACCTCACTATAACTGCACCAGCAATGCCCACAATCACAATGCTGGCACCACCTAGCTGGTATGCCATATGAACATGAACACAGTATCTATATCAGTACTCAAGCTCACTTACTGACATGCAGTGCAAAGTAATATAGACCAATATCCATACCATATCATGAATGCCTGATACAGACACTGGTAGAGTACAATACAAGACACATATCACCCAATGGAAAACCACCCATGAATAATTCACCTGCATTAATGAGTTGACACCATTCTTACTATGCCTGGGAACAGCCAGTATATGCTCAGAAAAATGCTTCAAATGCAAAACTCATGGACATCAAAGCAGAGTATGCACAGCACAGAACTATAATTATCTAGATCAAAGGAAGTCAGCATAGAGGGTGCCCTGTGCAAGGACACTTAGATCAATAAACAGGGATACCAGCATGGAAATCCATCTGGTATAGATGTTAGAAAGAAATAAGTAGAGATCACAGCTTAGAAGAGCAAGCTGGAGATCCTGACATAGACACAAGCAATGTACATAATGCTAAACCTACTGCTCTGCATTGTCAATATGACCCATATGTACATATACACAAAATATTAGCGATGCTGAATGATAAGTCATATCATATGATTCATGGTTAAAAGAGAAATGTGCATATAGCATGTAAGAGTTTGTGAACATAAGAGGAAAGTTTTGTGAAAGAAATTATTAAGTCCAAAATAAACATTGAGAAAATATCATTTATAACAGGAGAGTTTTCATGCTCTGCAAGTCTTCTTTTCAGCCAACTCTAGAGATGTTCAATAGGGTTCAGATCAGGAGACCATGCAGATCAAACCATAGTTTTGAATTCCTGCTCCTCTAGCTACTTCTTGACCTTTTTGCAAGTATGCTTGGAATCATTGTCTTCTTGAAAGATGATATCAGAAGAAAAGAGACCATAATACTTCATATTCTTCAAAATCTGAAGATAGAGGTCCCCATCTATCCTTCCATCAATCTTACTGGCAAAGCCAACCCCATTCCAAGTCATACAGCTCCATATCATCAAATAACCTCCTCTAAACTTGAAGGTTCCATCTATTAGTGAGCCTTGTGATGCCTAGCAGAGAGAAAAGATCATTTGAACTTAACCATAGCCTTCATACCAGATTTTTTTGAATGAAGATGGACTTTACTGGTAGAAAGGGGTTGGTTGATGATGTTGGTAAGTGTTTTGGTCACTTGGGCAGCATTTTCAGTCTTTCCAGAAGTGATAAGATGTTAAGCATGCTAAATATTTGTAGAGAAAAGCTTGGAAGAGTGAGCTCCTATATAGCCTTGGGAAGAGCAAAACACTCTTTGGAGAAAAGTTTGATATGGCAGAAGAGCTAACATCACCCTGCTTGGAAATTGATTTACCAAAATGGCCAGCATCAAGCAAGAAGAAGATAGTGTTTTATTGAGTAAGAGAGAGATCTGACCATAATAGCAATAGAGAATCAACAAGTGTGGGAACTTTTTAAACTTAGATATGCTAATTGTATATGTTTGTTTGTATATATCAACAAAAAATAACAGTTATTCCATAATATGAGTGAAATTCTAGTCATCAATCCAAAAACTCAAAAACTCTTTCCATGATATTACTAATTTAAATTAATCATATCTCCATAGTGTGAATCAAATCACATGATCTAGGGGGCAATTTCATAGCCAAGAGTATATATGATTTATATCTTTACCAAAGCTAATTGAAATTCCCACACTGTTTGGTGATATGTTTCACACACTGCAATCTAGACCAACATAGAAAGGATTTTTGAGGTTACTATATTACTGGTTTTCTGACATAGCTGTATGGTGTGCATCTTGTGCTGATTCCTTTGGACTCTACTATTTTATCATTGATCCTATTTATGCAAGAGTGCTGATAGGATATTCCAGACCAGTACTGCTTCAATGGTCATTAGTATATCTCTAAAACCATCTCTATTACAAATTTAGCAACTTTGTTTTTCTTTTTTCTCTTTCTCCTATCAGAAATAGTCAGAGATTCTCATTATCTTCTTAGATATTTTATCTTTGTTCAGTGGAGCTTATTTAAGTTATTACAGTTACATTTTCTCCCTTTTAGAGAGCTCTGAAGTGCTCCGGCTCTTTTCTTAGTTGTATATTGTCTTTCTTGGATAGCAACTGAGATAAAAGCTCATTTCCACTTATATCTATATAGCTAATTAATTCAGTAGAGGACTACTATCTATTCTACCACTTATATTAGAACTTTGACATTCATCATCATGGTGATGGTGGTAGGCTTGCTACCATGATATTGTTATTATAATGGTGAGCTCACCACTATATTATCATCACCATTATATGGGTAATAGATGAGGGACAGTGGTGGTGGGCTTGCATTCAGCATGCATTGAGCCAGCTGGTGGAAATGAAGCTTTGAATAGCTATGTTTGCTGTATCTTGTAGCTTAGCTAATAGAACCATGATCTACTTTGGTCAGAATAGTCCTGAGTTAGAGTTCATTATAGAGCTTGAGCTTATTTTAATGAACAGGCAAAAACAAAAACAAAAAACCAAATATGGGAATTAGTTTGTCCAGTTTAATCCAGACCTGCCAAGGTGGCTAAGCAAATTTACATTTAATAAGCCATGGCTCAAGCCTGAGCCCAAGGCCTCCATAAGATAAGGCCTTGGCCTTGAGTTCTATAGGCCCAAGCAAAAGGCCTGCTAGGCTTAGGATCAGCAAGGGCCAGGCCTAGCCAGGCTCAGTGCCTGAATCCATCAATCAATTCCTCAGTTTATTTTTTGGGCTTTTTCATACTTTTTTATACTTTTATGTAACTTTTTTGCTACCTCCTGCAGAAGCATGACTAGCTTTTTAAAAGTAGATCCCTTCTGCATTTCACTTACTTTTTATACTTTTTATTACTTTTTCTAAGCTTTTCAGAAGCTTTTCATGAGCTTTTAAAAAAAGTCAGACAAAAGAAGTAATCAAATTGCAGTCCAGTCTGAAAATATATATGTATAAAACCACTGAAAAAGTCAAAAAAAAAAAAAAAAGGTATATAAAAGAGCAACTATTCAAATAACTATACCAAAGAGAAAAACAAGATGCATAAACAACAGAGAGTAAGATGGTGTAGTGATGAAAATCAGAGTCAACATATATATGAGTAAGTACAACATGGCCATGCATCAGATAACTACTATATGGCTGTTACATATTATCCTGTATAGAGTGGAGTGTAGCCCTTTAGGAGACTCAACCTCCAGGGCAAGATGAGTACTGGTCTGGAATATCCTATTAGCATACTTATATAAGGATCAGTGGTAAAAGAGTGGAGTCTAAAGAACTCAGCAGGAGATACATGCCATATATGTAAAGACTATGTCCTTCCTGTGCATGGAATTCATGTATTTTTTATTTAGATCATCTCTTACTATGCCAAATTCTTACATGCTGAAACACTCCAACTACTAAGGCCTGAATATAAGGCCAAAGTAGTGTTTGAACATCTTTAGAGTGTTATTAAGGGCTGAAACATCTTAGGTTTAGATCTTGCTAGTGAAGTCTTGAACACTAGACCTTGCTGCCTAGGGTTGGTTACTTGGCCAGCTTAAGGGCTTTAAGAGGACTTCTTTAGATGGGAGAAACTTCCTTGCCTTAGGAGAGAAGACCCAATACTTCAAGACTGGGGATCTAGTCCTGTCACCCAAGGGGTTTATATATGAAAGACCTATGTATATAAGATCTAAGATATACTGTACATATACTAAATAAATGTCTATTATCATCCAATAAGAATACTCTAAATATCATTAATGTCATAAGAATCATGAGAAGTGTACCATGCTGTCAAAGCATATTGTCATAACAAATAAGAAGCATATATAGCATGAGGCCAGCATGGTCATCAATAGATGAGGCATAGCCTTCAAGGCTGTGGACATGAGGGGACCACATGCCAGTATGGTAGATCTTGAGATAAATAGAAATAGGATCCTTGATCCATGCTGCTGCTGCATGTCTTGCATATATAGCCTTGTAATGGAAAAGAAGGCCTGTGCTTTTATGAATAAATACCATAAGGAACCTGCATGGTGTGGCAGCATGCCACAAACATAAGGCATAGATACAGTGACTTCTTGTAAATCATAGAGAGGGGTAAGTTCTTGTGACTTATAGATAGAGACCCTGAGTCAAGGAACAAGATTCCGGATCTTGGTGTAACTCCAGAGAATAGATAGAGCATGAGGCAGGCACAGCCATGCCATGAGGAAATGGTCAGGCAGAGCCTGGGCCCTTGGAAACAGCCATCCTGTGACTGGTGTAACTTGCATAAATAGGGTTCAGGGCTTGTCCCTGATCATGTGATCAGCTGGTGATCCTTTGATAAGATATCCAGGAGAGATAAAATAAGATCAATAGATAAGATAAGCACTGATATAAGTGCCCTTGATAAGATTAGATTAGATAAGATTTTGTAACCAGGCAAGACAAGTCTAGAAAATGAAAAATAAGGCCATTAAGGCCACTTGTCTTTTGATTTTTATAAATATAGCCATAAAGGCTTGTTTTCTTGTATCATAACACATGCCCAACCACCAGTTTTATAGTCACCTGACTACCAGTTTGAGAGTATATAGGCCAACTAGAGTACATGTTTCTAGATAGGTTTTTTTTGCCAGACAATGTGACACCACCTATACATAAACTCAATTCAATCAATTTATGTTGTTTACATATGGCTATGCCAGGAAACCAGAGATACAAGAGATATTGGAGACAACATAAGGAAGCTAGAACAAGGCTGAAGATCAAGCCTATGATTAAAGGAGACTAAAGCTAGAGTACATGAGTGGAGTGCTAGAGGTTTATATAGTACAAGGAATATCCAAAAAAGAAATCAAGAAGGCAATGCCTATAAGAAAAGATAATCAAAGGTAACAAGAATAGTATCAGAGTGAGTCAAATATGGGAAATAGAAGATCTGGATTAAAGAGGAATTATGGATCAAATCAGAGAGAAGCAAGATAAGAAAGAAATCAAGATGTATAGCCATATAGGTAGAAGAAGATGAAAGCAATAATCAAGATAAAGGCTGAGAAAGGATACTCAGCTATGAATACACCATATAGGCAGATGAGAAAGACTGATAGACGAAGAGGAATGTATGTGTTACAAGGGATCAAGGTAAAAACAAGAAGGTCAAGAAAACAGGAAGAAGAAGATAAGTAGCATCAAGAAGATATGACAAATCTAGAAGCAACTTGCTATTGGAGCAAGTGCAGATAAAAGAACAACGAGGCATCATCAATATGTGCTTAGATCTGAGAGATCATCTGATAAGGATTAGATGTGAACAAGATAAGATCTGTTAAAGATCTAGAATGCCAGAAGGCAGAACTAATGTTCCTATGAGAGATAGGCACAGGAAAGCGCATGTATTATCATGAGGAGATGTCCAGGGGCGAAGACAAGCATTGTTCAATAAGCCAGATGCACAGCAGGAAGGTTCCTGATCATATGAATGATGATTAGGAAGCAAAGGGAGGTCTGATGGTCAATCAGAAAATACTTGGCAGAGATCTGTGACTGTTGATGAGGCAGTGGCAGGAGTGAGTCCAGGAGGTTTGGCGAAGTCATGGGATCAAGCAGGAAGCATACTGAATATGCCAGAGATTGTTCAAAAAATCAAAAGAAGATCTAGTAATAGGAAGGCATCTAGAGGAAAGGCAGATTCAGGGAAAGTGGAGACACACCAGGAAAGGCTCTGATGGATTGGAGCAAGTTCACAGAACTCCTAGAATCAATCTATATCAAGAGAAACACATGGCAGACAGCCATATATGATAGATACAAGGAGAAGAATTATCTGGAAGATTCTAAATATAAATCAGAGAGCCCTAAAGTGGCAAGGAAAACCAAAGAGGACTGAGGAGCATCCAGGGAAATGCCTGGAGTGATGAAGGACAAGGGGCTTTCAGTCTTTTGTTATGACTAAGAAATATAAATAACTCAATATTAAGAAGATGATCTGGAATCATCAAGAGATAAGAAGTAAAGCATGATCTCAATGAAGGAGATGCATCATGATATGCCTAAGGTCACACAGAGGTGCTAGGGATTTGTCTGGTAGCTGGCGAAAGAGCCAGAGAGGTCTGGTAAACATCTGATGGAGATCAGATGTGATCTGATAGCTTTATCCTTTGACAAAGCTGAAGTGGTCTGGTAGCTGGCCAGATTAACAAAAGGCCAAGTAAAAGGGCAGATATTCCCACTCAGCCACTACCTAGGAGATGAAGAAAATAACTAAATTCACTTAAGTAAAAAGGCAAATATGCCCACTACAATATGTTAACGCAAATGAAAAGGCTCACCCCAGCTGCTTTCCAGGAGATGCAGAAATGACTGAGGAGAAGACATACAGTCCAATCTATATACAATGGGCCAGAGATGCAATCACACCTGTCACTGCTAACTCTAACTCAAAGATGTAAAAAGAAAATGTGACAAAACTTTAAGTAACTCACATGAGCAGGGAAAAGAAAATAATATATGTGGTGGATGGATCCAAAATCTTTCAATCATCATTAGATAGCTGTTGACAATCTAACTTTGCATGCATTCCTGATATCTCTGCTCCAAAGTGAATCAGAGGAGGATGGTCAAGTGGATCAAGCATCTTTGAAGTACATTAAAAATAGTACACTTTTGACATAGATGGCCCAGTTGACTATGGATGAATCAGGTAGGCATTTAATAGGCACTGTAGATCAGTCAAGGACTTCCAGAAGTAGCCAGAAGTCAAACAGTTGAATAAAAAAAACCTAGATCTAATTGTAAGCCAAATCTAAAAGAAGTGGTCAAGAAGGAGCATAAATGAAGGCTTATGTAAGGTTTGCTCAGGGGTTGAGCACAGATGGGGACAAGGATTCAGTGACTAAGTAATAAGTACTAAAAGGGGTAATATGAGAAATGTCAGTGCGATGAAGGAGCGGAGGGTGCATGATATAATAAGTGGTGCAATGTCAATGCAATGGTTGAAACTTTTTAGACTGATGATTCGTCTTTTGGAGGGAAGAACAATGGGGGGTATTATTCTGTTCCTCTAAGTAGGTGTGCACAGTGGTATAAGTAGTATGCAACAGCATATGTAAACGAGCTAAGATTCAGCTAAGTGGTGAGCTTCTGGGCGAAAGGAGTAGCAACATCAAGGAGCGGCAAAGTGGAAGAGAGGGTTCGTAAGGGCTAAACTAGTTGTACATAGTTGGAGTTCGACGACTAATAAGAAGATAAGAAGATAGGAAAAATGAGAAATACAGTAAAAAGAAGAAGTAGAAATTACAAATGCGAACAGGGGGCATACTAAATATGAAGTCTAGTACCGGTTTGTCATGGCTGATTGGGAGGTAGTTTCCATGCTTAGCGAGGGAGCAGTTCTTACACTTATGTGACTAGAATGGATAGATATCTTTATAAGCATAATCTAGGGAAGATCTGGATACTTGTGGGCACTGCTAAAAAGACCAAATGTTGATCTGATGAGAAAATGTGCACTTAGTGAAGAGGACACTTTAGGATAAAATCAAATAGAATTAGGTTGGGGCTCAGAGTTTCTGGTGAGCAGGGAGAGACTCTGGAGAATACTGGATGTAATACATTTAAAAATGATCATATTGTGATCCTGATTCAAGGAAAAAGTGAGACTGGAAGTTTACAAGTAGCAACTGGTGAAGAACATCCAAGGATAACCTAAAAAAGTGTAGTAGGGCTACCAAGATAGAGATGAATTGTAACAATGGCCAGGGAAGAACTTGAACACTGTCCAATGGATATCATGAGGGGGTATACATATCTGGCAGTGATTTATGGAGGATTTTCATATATAAAAGATCAGATTCTGTAAAATGTGGTTATTAGCACTAATTCCAGAACATTTAGGCCACAAATAAAAGTATAGATAGTGGATCCATACATAAGGGTGTTAGATCAAAACCCATCACATGAAATGCACATGTGGCTTCAACCTCAGCCATGAGGTTGTTGAGATCAGTTGCCAATAGACACAGAGTTACGGTACAAGAAAAGCAGCCTTTACAGCTATATTTATACATCAAAATGACAAGTGGTCTTGATGGCCTTTATTTTTCATTTTTAGACTTGTCTTGCCCAGCTGCAAGATCTTATCTTATCTTATCTTATCAACACTTATCTAATCTCTTATCGATTAATCTTATTTTATCAAGGGATCTTATCTTATCTTCCCTGTCTATCTTATCAAGGATCACTGGCATGATTACATGGTCAGGGAATGCCCTGAACCCTATTTATACAAGTCACATCAGTCACAGGATGGCTATTC
>JBBPKM010000187.1:0-19173 GCA_038089255.1 Austroboletus rostrupii
ACAAAATGAGTAAACGTGAAGGAACTGGAATGCTGGTACAATAGTTGCGAGAGTATATGAGTGACTATTGTAAAAGAACTATAAGTCCGAATATAGGCTTAACAGGAAAATGAAATAAAGACAGAGAATAAATTGTAACAACAACTTTTTCTTTGTTTCTATTTCTTTTCTTTTTACATGTCTACATATGGACCTATATGTCTTCTCACAATAGTCACTTCATTTATCTCATGACTATTGTACCGGTAAACTGGTTTTCCCCATGACTCATTGATTATAACTCAACTTTCTTGCTGACTGATATATTAGTCAACACTTACTTATACCTGCTTATGGATTACTTCTCTTTTTGTACTATACAAGCCTGCCCTCAAGTTATCTTTATATATATGAACCCCTCAATGGGTTCCCTATACTTTAGCTTAGTTCTCCCTTGTATTCCCTTGAATATATCTCCTCTTTGTGCTAGCTCCCAAGTGCTCTCTTTCATCTGGTCTTCTAGTCAACTAGTCTTTGTCCTACTATTGAGTGGACACTATCTTGAAATATCTCAAACCCTTGATCCTAGGGTTATCTAGCACTTGGTCCTTGCTCCACAAGGGCTACGCTTCTACCTACCCAGTCAAAGCATAACACTCTGGTTTGTATAAATAAGGTTAATGAGTTAGGCAATCTGAATAGCTAGTTCTTAAATGGCTTTGCACTGGAATATTGCTATATAACATTAGTCAATAAAAAAGGAGGAAGAAATATAATACTTTGACAAATCTTCTTCATATATCCTTTTTCTCAGCCATAATTCCAGCACTGTTGCATTCTCCATCATAGCTGAAGTCAGATGCATGTAAAAATTTAGTAACATCCTTATAAGTAGATTTAAGCTAGGATTAATGGTTATTAGAAATTGTGCAACACATATTAATACCATTTACATGAATTAGAGGTCTTCTTTTTCTCTTGGCTATTGTAAATCAAAACTTTCTTTTATATGGACTTCTTGAAGTTGCCATCCAAAAAGCTTAAAAAAAAACTAAGCAAAAAGTCAAAGAAAGCCTCTTCTTGGGCTTTATTGCAGAATCAAGTTCAAGAAGATTGACAGCCTCCATGGAGAACAATGAATGGCTTGACAATAAAAATAACAATAAGGATAGCATCAAGAAATATGGAATTAAAAGAGTGGGAAAATCACCAGCAGCATACCTCCTACTCCAGCTGATTCTGTTGAGGCACAATTTAGTAAAGTGACATATGATGATACTTACCTGATGCCAGTTGCTTTAGCTAATGCAAATTGAGTCACAGCTAGATAGTGCCTTAATGTTTGAGCTCCAATCTGAACCTGAACCAAATATTGATTCAGTGTTTGGAAACTCGGAAATGTCAACTGTCATTGGCTCCATAACCTTGCTTGGGTTTGGTCAAGTATAGCCTAGTATATTCAAATCTGTTTTGCTGAAAACATAAAAATGTGTGAATTATGGGTTTCGAGAGAGAGTTGAGTGTGCGGGCCAGTGTGGTGCGGCTAGGCATACTAAAAAGAAAACTTTTTCCGTCGTGTATCGAAGGAATTATTGGTTTCGAGAGGTGAGTCGAGCGGCAAGGACCGGTAAGTTGCAACTGCTGACATGAGGAAGTCCATAAAAGGAAATTCTTTCCGTCGTGATTCGAAGGACTTTTTTGAGTCTGTATTGAACTCGGAAATGCCGACTGCCGTCGGCCCCATAACCTTGCTTGGGTTTTGGTCGAGTGTGGCTTTGGTGAGGTGGCCAGTCATACTAAAAAAAAGGAAACGTTTTCCATCGTGTATCGAAGGAATTATGGGTTTCGAGAGGCGAGTCGAGCGTGCAGCCCGGCAAGGACCGGTAAGTTACGGCTGCTGACATGAGGAAGCCCACAAAAGGAATTTTTTTCCGTCGTGGTTCGAAGGACTTTTGAGTCTGCAAACAACCTTGTCAAGCAAGGTAATGTAAAGCAAGGTAATACATCCATGTCAAGCGCTGCTGAACCAGACTGAACTGAACTTTTCTAGCACTAATTTGCACCATATAACATAACTTAAAAGCCCATTAATCTTCCCACAACTCTCAGCTCCCACCCGGCAGCTCCCTTGGACTACACCAGAATTCTCGCAATGACTCCCGCCAGCAACATGATGCCAACGTACTTCCCAGGCCCATCCATCTTGGTGCGGATGGTAGCACTGTTGGAAGTATCGAGCCCCTCCGTAATGCAAACACCATTCAAGATAGGGGTAGCGTTGTGTTGCGCGATACAGTTATACCAACTCTGTGCACTCGCACTCGGGTTGCTCGTAGACCATTTGCACGCCGCTATCGGAACGGGGGTTGGTAAACCTGGGGGCAACCAAGGTGCAGTACCGGGGCCCATCGTAACTGGGATGCCCACCTGGGCACAACAGATGTTAGCCACGGTTGCATTGGTCGCATCGCAGACTGGCAGCGACACACTTCATTTCAATGTTGCTGGATGAAGATGGAAGACACTCACGGAGCCCCAGCGTAGGTGTGGGCGCAGATGCCATGGGTATGATCCTAAGCAATTTCTCTCAGGCTGGACATAGTGACTGGTGACTCTTTATCGGAACCACTGCAGCTAATTTAGTTTCTGGTGCAGTATGTTGGCTGCGTAGCCTTGCATAGCCTCTTTCTTCGTACCTTTCTCAACCGCAAGGTAGGGTGCACCGAGTACTGAGCCGTGCATCATGTGGTTTTTTCCCCCCTGGAATTGGACACCTGACCTTCTCACCTTGATGGGCCTAACTTGCCAACTATGAGGCAACAGTCTTTGCTTTAGGAAACGATCCGTAAGCTACACAAGAACGCGGCTGGCTGCGAATGACATGGCGGCGAAGTATGGCCTGCGTGGGCGGGTTGGGCAAAACCTAGCTAGCAGCTGGTGTTGAGGCTTCCAGTCGGCTGGTCGAGAGAGCGCAGAGGTGACTAGGTCGGGGTCGCTTGGGGGACACTTAGGGTGTGGCAGGTGGGAGCGGAAGTGTGCCAGCAAGCTGCTGTATGTTCGGGCTGATGGAAGGAAAAGATATGAGTCCTTTATAGCTAGCTTGATCTTGTCCATGCACACAATTTAGTATCACGGAAAGTGCGGGTACTAGCTATAAGACCCAGGGTAAGCCAGTGCTTACGGTTTCCCTCAATCACCTAGTGTAGCCTATTGTAACTACGGATGATTCTATTATACCTACACACTCCACAACCAGTGTCCCGTCTCACGCCAGTAGCACCACGATTATGCACACGTCCACCCTCTCTTGTATGCATACTAGTCTATCCTTCAAACGGAGGAACGTAGCATAGAGACTGCGCGTGGTTTTTTCGTACAAACGGTACCTCATACACTACGTATGTGCTTACCCGGCACGGTATGCAAAAGAAAGCCGACAAATTTCCGCTAACCGCTTGCCGACACGGAAAAGTCTCGCATATTTGGAGTGGGAGTTGTCGTGGACATTAGGCGGAACACAATCCCGTGGAAGAGTACGGACCTGGATGCAGCATTAATGCATACTTCAATTGCCTTGCTTTACTTGGCGCGATTGAGAGTGAGTTGGCGGCCAGACCAACCCGTAACTGGAAAGCATCAGCGCCACGGCGACCCATACCTCGACTTCCCTAGGTACGCTCCGAGCTCTCGCTCGTTAGTTCGAAGCCGCGGTGAGCCCCGTGGCGCACGGGATGGAAGAGTACGACGGTCTTACTCGTGAGGATCAGCCGCATCCGTCACAACGAGTTTCGGAGGAATCGTGACACATCTCACCGCAACAGGTTTTTCATAAAAAGACGATCGACGATCCACGCTTGATACCAATCGGCATGAACCTGCTCGGACGGAATATGCTGAGGGCGAAATACGACATGTTAGTGCTGAGTGGTTTCAAAATACGTACATATTATGATAAGAAGTCGAGAAATGGGATCATGCCAAGGACCCAATAGGTAGTGGGAAACTTGCCCGTGCGAGTGCCCGACCCCATCGTGGAGAAAGAAGCAGGAAAAATTTTAATTCAACACAAGATTTGATTGGAACGCGGAGTTAATTTCCATATGGGGAAATGAAAACGTTTGCATTCCGAGTTTGGGCAGACCTTGTGCACGCTAGCATTTACTCGTCAGATGATGCAAAGCACTGGCCAAACCAGGTCAGAAAAAGCAGACAGAGTGCGTGAAGGGCCTGGACTGGGGTGTTTTCGACAGACAAAAGGTGATGGAACCTGTGAGAATCTGAAGGCTCAAAACATACAGAGCGAAAAGAAGCCGTGGGCACAAGCGCGCCCGGAGAAGACGAGAATCACGAGCAACCAGGGCGGATTATTTAACCTGGGCCAGTCATTGCATTCTGGAAGAGAGACTCGGCTATGTGCAAGCGCACCACTATGGCCTGGCGATTCGGGCCGACAAGGAGATGAACGGGAAGGACTGAGCCGTCCAGCGATTTAAAATCGAATGCGCCACCAAGGAAGAGGACTAGAAAACAGACCCCGAGACAGTGCGGTCCTTCCGAAGTCGCCGTTATAAGTATACATTAACCAATGCCCGTTGGCTGCTTCTCGGACTGTTGGGGGGTCGGGTATAGTAGCGTATAAGTACCACACGTCAGAGATTTTGCACTAGTACTTACACTTCAGGCTGGAGTGTCTCCGACTAAAAACTCCAGCCGCTATCTGGAATCCCTTTTGTAAGAACACGTGGATATTATGACAAACTAGGCTTAGTCTTGGGCACAGAGTGCCCCGACTCAATTGATCGAAAAAACAAATGTGGGGGTACACGTTATGGACATGATCCGATGCAGGCTCCAACGAGTACGACCTGTGCAGACAGCGACATTTGGTGCTGAAGAAAAAGCCGACAAACGTCCGATTTGGTTGTGGGGTTCTGAATTCGTAATACGCGTCAAATGAGCGAAGACGCATCATGTGTCAGACCGCCGCATTATTTCTATACACACACACATACATACAGGAAAATAAGATTCCCCCTGCTCGAAGCTTTCCTCGTTATGGGAGTTTCAGAACTCAGCCATATTCCCTACTTAATGGGTCGGACCTTGATCAAATACCACCCTTTCCGAGCCACTGCTACTCATCCAGAGTCGAATTCCATCCGTTCTTCAATGTTCGAGTTTACAGTGGGTCCACGTCGGCTCATGCCAACTATTGCGCTGATCGCTGGCTCAGTCCCACCCGACTTATGAGCGGGCCGAGTTAAAAATTGATTTTATCATAGTTGGTGGCGGTCTCGCTGGGGTATCGTGTGCTTTGGCCCTGAGACGCGTAGGGCACCGTGTCTTCGTTATCGAGGAACTGTCAGACTCGGAGTTGTCAAAGGTGCATATTACGTCGTTGATACGGTCTCATGTCTCTGATTTATGTGCTCCTAGTTCCCATATGGAGGCATTCGTTTGCCTCCAAATGTCGTCAAGATCTTGTACAAGTGGGGGTTGGAGGACGCCATAAAAGCCATCTCTGTTGAATCAAACTCGTTCGAGATGAACAAGTGTACGTTTCGTGCTCTGTCGTTTTGAAGTCTCACCGACTCTCCATAGACGAAACAGGAGAAGTCCTCGGCAAGTACGTCTGGGAACAAGATATCTTCGCAGAGACTGGTGGGGCATTTTTGTTTTGTCATGTGGGTATCAATCGGCTACCCTTACCGCATGAGGTCCCTCCTGAAACAAGTTGCCGTATAGCATGCTGACTTGCGCCGGGTATTGCTAGACGCTGCAGTCCAAGCTGGGGTGCAGTTCCGTAGTGGCGTGAAGGTGGTTGCCGTGGATTGCAATGGTGGTCGCGTAATGCTGTCCAACGGAGCAAAGCTAAGGGCCGACGTGATAGTCGGCGCTGATGGGCGGTCCAGTCTGATACAACAAGCTATCGCCGGAAAAGACATATATGGGGCCGCCTCTGCGCATTGCCGACTTTACAAGTACGCCTCTTTCGTAAACTTGCCGCCATATTTCTCACTCGTACTGTTCGGGAAATAGCACAACTGTCTCGATCGAGTCGATGCGACGAGACCCCAGTCTTGCATATCTTTGCAACTCAAAACACGTTGAGTTTTTGTGTTCACATCAAGGAGAGCGTTCGGTACTAATTCTTTGTTAGACCTTCTTTTCCTGGGTCGGGCATAACGCCGCCGCAGCTGGATTCCACGTCGTGAGTGTCTTGGAGGTAAAATAACAGCATCAGATTGGTAAGGTTTTGCAGGGCGGTAAAGCCGAATTTGCGCTTCATATTTGGGTTCACCCGACACAATATAACCGCCAGGAAGAAGAACCCTGGGTACCTCGAGTGAGTCATGAAGAGGTACGTAGCAAACTCGGCCTTTGTGAGCCGAGGTAAGTGTCCACATGTCATTGCATCAGTTTATTTCTTATGTGGTTTTAGATTATACAAATTGGCGGCGCTGTCGAATTCCGCTACACGTATTCCGGTGAAGATTATATCGCCTTTAGAAAACTGGGTGCACCGGAGCGGCCGAGCTGTGGTCATTGGGGAGGCGGCGCATCCTTTGCCGGTTCGTCACACATATGTCAGGTGATGCATCTAGTGGTCATTGAACTTCCGAGCAGGCAGGGTCGATTCAGTGTGGTGGGCTAGCTATCGAAGACTCTGCGGTCTTGGCAAAACTTTTCTCTCATCTGCGAACAGAAGACCAAATACCGATGTTCTTACATGCGTTCCAAGAACTTCGTGAAGGGCGTTGTGAGAGCGTCGTCAGATGTGAACAAGGGAATCTCTTGTTCCAGATGATGCCCCACGGTCCACAACAGGAGCAGCGCGACAACATGCTACGCAGGCAAATCAACGAGGATAGGACATTGTTCCCAAATGGCCAAGTACTCGATCAGTGGGAACACGTTAAAGAACTATTCGCGTATGATGCCGAGGACCAGGCAGACGACTGGTGGATCAAATGGGGCATTATCCAGGCATGCGCCAAAGACCGCAAAAAAGTTTTGGATGACAGAATGAACTCACGGTTCATCAAGTATGGCGATCAGGACTCATGATCACCTTGTCCCCGGTTTTTCTTTTCTTTTCTTTTCGTCCAACAGCAACGTGCCATCACATGTTTGATCGGTTTTTGTCTCCATTCTATGTTATTCTCGCCATCATTCGCTTGATTTGTCTCGCTTTCCCGCAGTAAATCCCTCATGGTTCATATCCGAGGGGTACATGGAAAAATAGACGGTGCGTTCTTGTACATTGTACGCTCACATATGCATGCAGTTTCAAATTATATCCAAATGTATCATACCTATTCTATGGTAGCACCCTAATATCAGATTGTAGCTCAATCGAAAGTGATACCGAATTGACACGCGAAATAAAGCAAACAAACAAACGGAGCCTATTCAGGGATCATGGTCAAGGACGCCGGGTTCCGGAACATAGGGGCGTCGCTCGTCATTCTTTTTTTCGCATTCAACGCGACATACGTTCCCCGATCTGGGAAATTTTTGTCCACGTGGTTCATCGGCGGAAAGCAATTTTTGAATGGACCCTTTCAGTTGGCAGGGTCGACGAAAGGAAAGAAAAAGATAACAATCAAACGCCGACCGTCTGCGGAGAGCAAGTAGGTGCCGAAGTGATGCCAGCTTACGTTACGTGTTGAATGCATGGGACCCATCAAGTGGGCATGTCTCTCCGCCCCTGAGAATCCATTTTGCATAAGTGAGACTTATCTCACCAGTTCAATTGATTCGTCGAACGGTTGTTCACATTTATGCTGCCCACGTTTGTGGCGTCGTGGCTTCGGATTATCAGGCGTGCCAGAGAACCCAATGGGAGCATGTTAAAATGTGGCAATTCAAAAGCATTATGTCCATTCGTCTACATCAATGGTCGGCGGCAATGAGATGCGCGAGATTACAACAACTTTTTTTTTCAGTTAAACCTCGGGAGTACTCCCGGCAAGGAGTATGAGATGTATCCATTTTCAACACCTTCGATATATCCCTCGCCGCATTTCTTCCTCTCTGTCACATCAGGGTGGAAGTTTCAGGGGAACATGACGACAGGGAATAAAAACGGGCATCAACGACGTACCGATACTCAAACATAAGCTGCACTCCCACGAAGAGGCATGCACATGCGCCGATCAAAAAGCAAAGACCTTTGGGAGTGAGCAGAAACGAAACGATCCAGAACCATGGCGTAAAAATGAGTGTATACGATTTATTTTCGCCCATATCCCATTCACCCCGATGTTAACAAATGACCAGCGTCAATCAGAAATCCTATTCCAAGGTAAAGCGAAATAAAAGAACGGTGACGTTACCTTCAAAACTTCCCATAATCTGGGGAACCATGTACGCGATCCCTTCTGTCCCTATAACAAACCCAACGAGATTCGCGGTGACCATGGTTAACACGTTGAGAACGCCTCCGCATGCACAGAGGTGCCGATACCAAGTATGCCGTCCGTACTAGTCGCGTGAAAGTCAATGATAAAGTAATTGTTCTGTTTCCGGCGGAGCCAAACCTTGGACTGAGATAGCAGCCTGACAACGAGGAGTTCTGGCAAAATGAACAGGCTAACGAGCCATCCCCACGCAAGTAAGCGAAAGGAAAGATCATGCCACAAAGCTACAAAAGTGAATATGAGCACCGTGGTAATGGCCATGTTTTTGGTTCCTCCAAGGGGAACGTAAATATATCTGTCCGAGTGTCAGTGAAAGCCAACCAGTATCGGAAAATAGAATTACCGTACTATCCATAGATTGTATGAACGATGCCAACTTCGCCAAAAACCCAGTGTAGAATAGTTGTTCGCCATACAGCGAATCATATTCTCAGGCGGGTCAACCCCGCTAACCAGCGACCAAAGTCGAAAGAATCGCCACGGAAGAAGAAGCTGAAGAAATGAAATGTCAATACAATTTGGCGGAGCGATGTCAATGACCTACTTTCAGCCAAACAATCATAAGATTCCAAAAACCTATCATGCTCAGTTCGAGAGGCGTGTTACCACGCCAAGCTTTCGAGTCCTTGATTGCTACCATATACATGTAATGAAGAATAAATTCCATGGTCAGAAAGCTGATCAAGAATCGTATCGAGTAGCCGACGAGAGTTCGTGGTGCAATATTAACTGGCCGACGCAGCTTAAGATATCTAATTGAGCCAAATAGTTACGACGGGCGGAGAAAAAGAGGACCTGCCACATAAAGTTGTTGAATGTTAGAATTGGCCCTGCAATGTATAGCGGGGCAAACAACACATAGGCGATATAATTCGCATACGTATAGTGCTCAAGAGAATGTGGGGTAGTACTTCGTTGTTTTTCGGTGAAAATCGATTCGGTCTGTGGTGGGGCAGACATCTGAGCTTCGTGCAGGCCGATAAATCAGCACGAACCTCTGATGAGTGTGGTAACGCATATGCCCAGTGATAGTCCATATTGAATGATACCAACCTTAGCATTGTGATATTGAAGCTGATTTGCCATCGGGGATATAGTCCTCTGAATGCGTCCTGATGCCAGATGAGTTGGTTAAAGTGCTCAGAAACAAATCGCTCACTAGCGGGGCTAATCCAGGGTGAAGGCTAGAAAAGAGGTAGCCTTCGTGCCACTCATTCGCAAATAGAACGAGAAAGTTGAAGACCCAAGTAAGGACTGGACCAGCTCGCATCCCAGCAAAATATTTTGCAATAAAATAATTCATAGTCAAAATAATAAATATCTTTAGAGTGCTTGTTCCGTGAAGTCCGATGAGGTATAATATAGCAAAAAGAACATGAAAACGGACGAGAAATGTGTTGTCGGCCGGTGCACCTGAGAGCGAGCGAGTTGCAAAGCGGGTATAAACTGATTTGAGGGCAACATATACGAGGATCAGAAAGGTGAGTGCAGGTACGTTGTCTCGAAAGGCACGGTATTGAGCATCGCTGTTATCCTGGATACACAATAAGAGTACGTGTTCGTGCTCTACAAGGATGCACTTACAACTTGACGGCCGAATAGCCAACCGGGAGTCAGTTTGCGCTGAAAGAACGCATAATTGGCGTGTGCAGCTATGAATGATTTATAAGTGCATGAGAATGGGTGCTGGACATGGTAACACACGTGAGCTCAACCTGACAGGCACCCAGACCATAAAAGGGACGACTACTGCGGCAACGAGGTAGTAGAAGAAGAACTCGGGCGTTCCCCACAGTGGCAGCGGTCGTGGTGTCTCGGTCCGCTTGGCGTCGGGTGTGTCGACCGTCAGTGCGGCGAGCCCTCTGCGATTCTTCTGGAATGTGGCATCGATAGGAGACGGACGAAGATCTGCTGGCATGTCCAGAACGTCCAGGACGATGGCTTCTGGCATGTGCAAGTCTGCGATCTGAACTCGTCCAACTAACCAACGTGTGAATTTATTTCCCTTCCGAACATGCGCACCGCCACTCGAGTTACTCAGTCAGTCGGCCACCACCAAGTCAGTGACAACGGCAGATTTCAGCAGCGAACTGATTCCATGCTCGGTCGCGCAGTGGACGATGCTTCTACTGGATCGGATTCTGATTATTCCAAGTAGGCTTGCCTCTTTTATTCGTAGTCGGACAAATCGCTCACGATTGTCTAGCTCGGTGAGATACCTCAACACGTCATCCGAACAAATCTAATAACGTCGTGAGGCAGTGGATATCCTGGTTTCTATCTTCGAAAGGCAACGAATACTTCTGTGAAGTTGAAGAGGACTACATCTTGGACAGGTTTAATTTAACGGGACTCAACAACGAGGTTTCCAACTATGCCCAAGCCCTTGACCTAATCACCGATAGTCTTGGTTCGTCGTGCTTATTTGCCAACTTCCTGCTGCTTACACATATTATAGATGATGATATTCAGGATGAGCTTCGAGGAGCACTGGATGTCCAAGCTCGTCTGCTGTATGGCCTTATCCACGCGCGATGGGTCGTTACCGCACGTGGTCTTGCAAAAATGGTGCACATCCTCGTCTTCTCGTCGACTTAAACCTTACGTCTTTTAGCTTGAAAAATTCAAGAGAGTAGATTTCGGTCGATGTCCTAGAGTTCTCTGCCAATCTCAACCTCTGCTCCCTGTCGGTCTAAGCGATATTCCCTACGAAAAATCGGTCAAGCTTTATTGTGGCCGCTGCGAAGATGTCTATTCTCCCAAATCTTCCCGTCACGGGTCCATCGATGGGGCGTATTTCGGCACCTCGTTCCCACATTTGCTTTTCATGGTCTATCCCCAACTTATTCCTCCAAAGGCTGGTCCTGTTGAGCCGGTGCCACCACCACGGGCCGCCGAGACGGAATCCAGCAAGAAGAGTAGACGCTCAAGGGAGGAACCAGAACCAACTGAAGCTGTCGCCGAACCCGCCAGCACAGCAACTGTCGCTCTGAAAGCCGACAGATATCGACCACGGATTTATGGCTTCCAATTACACGAGATTGCCAAGCTCCAGAGATGGCAGGAGGCGGTGAGGGATAGGCAAGTCGACCTGACAATTTGGAGAGCAACAAATTTTCTAATTCTATCGAGCAGACAAGTTGGTAGACTTGAAGCATTAGAAGATCTCTCTTGATTTATTTTGTTCCCGTTTTGTTGTCGTCTGTGTCCTTCTTGCATTGTAGTCGACGCTCGCTTTCCTCGGGTGCTGTTTCTAGTGTTCAAGATTTCCCCGGAAGTACCGCTTATTGTGTTAGAGGCATTCTAATCACAATGTGAGGCTCTGTGTAGCGCTCGTAATCGGCTAGGGAAAAATTACTCTATTCATAGCAAGCTGTTAGAGAAACGAGGCCCCGGTCCAGCGATGATTTCCGTAGGCAGTGCGTTTTAACCGTTTCTTGTGGTGTCAGTATCAAAAACATCAGGATGTGCGCCCTCATACATCGGTACTTTCAAGATCCGTTGTCAGTGATATGATCACTACTCGTTTGCAAAATGCCGTGACGGTCATACAGATGGCTCAATTTCCGATAACGTCTGTCAACTATTTCACTCGTGTAGTGCCCACGTCACCTGCGCCTTTTCCTCGTCCTTTCTTCGCTCTCAGGTAGCCGACGTCATGCAATCCGAGGTTGGGCCATAGGTTATCGAAATCGCTCATGTTCCTGCCAATATTCATTCCGTGTACGTCTCAGCAATGTTTGCACTGGGAAACATGATGATTCTCGATCCCATCACGCCACCATTTCCTCATTCCTACGGGCCGGATGCGGCGCATCACGTCTTGGTTACTTCGATCTCTCTGCAAGCCGAATTCGCGTGTATCACAACACCCAGCGTAGACACCCGGATCTGCTATATAGTGTGTACATTCTCTTTTATTCTGTTCGCCATTATTAATGTCCAACAAAATTTCAGTTCCAAGTTGAAAACACGAGCAGTTTCGTCTTACTTCCTGGTACACTGAAAACTTATTTGAACGACAAGCACGTGTCGTCCACGCGGATTCTCGGACGTCATTTCTCATCGGGTGCATCCACGTAGCATTTGCTCGCAGAACACCGATTTGTCGCAGATACTAGAATACACCCTCGCGGTGGACACCTGCGCGAGGAGGGTCCAAAACAATGTGCCGGACGCGTTCCCATCTTCTCATGCGTCCACAGGGAGAGCCATGACGACGTACACGGACGATCATCATCCGAAAGACACGCGCGGAGGCGATTCAGGGTGTCGTTGTGTGGAGCGCCATCCCGTTGCCTGCGGACCCCCGTATCACGACCGTCGCAAGGATTGGCTGAGATAGACAGGGAGCGTATCAGTCAAGGAGGTTTGTTCGGCGCGGTGGTCGACGACAGGTGGGCGCAAGGGTAAGCAGGCGGGGTTGTTTAAGTGTGTGTGGTATGGACTCGCGTTGAAGGCAGTTTGAGGTGTGTTGTGCGCAGGAGATGAAACTGTCTGAGTGGGAGCATACTGACACTTATGGAATGCTGAGCGCTGAGCGCTGAGTACTTACGTGACGGTCCCACCTGTAACCTGGGTAATGTCGACCGGAAGGTGGTAGTGAAACTAACAAGTGATCAGATCATAATGACATCAACTAAGCATGGTTACACCTCTAAGTCTTCAAGTACCATTCGCTACTTGCACCCCCTCTAGTTGAAAACTCCGAGCCATTTTACCGATTCTACATGTAATGTTCATCCTGAAGCGATATGGACAGGGTTCGTCGAGGTCTGCTGAGTTTGTTTCCTGGAAGACCGGTATTATGAATTTCAGATTACAGTACTTCGCGGCCTGGCGTAACACGGGAAAAGTGGGTTCAAGGCCTATGAGGACGAAGATAGCGTGAAAAAATGTGGCGAGGCAGGCTGCGGACTGAAGAGAGGAAAAAGCAGGAAGAGAATTTGCCCACGGCCGCTGGTCTGGCGAAGACAAAGGTCACTGTTCCGCTTAGTTATGAAGGTATAAACATTGTAACGTGGATACACTCCTTGGACTCAATACTTATTCTGTACATTTGGATCTGTTCTGCTAGCCCGTGTACCATGTAAATCAATCAAGGGCACATCTCTTAGAGCACGCCATCACTGCGGATCGCGCACTGTCCAAAATGGAGCCTTTTCAAGCCCTCTGGCTTGGGTAAAATGTCCTGTACAAATGATGCACGTTGCCATAAGCGTCGGAACGGAAATAGGAAAAAGGCGACATACATGCTCAAAAATACCGAGGGGTAGCGCGAGCGTGACACAAGCATTGGGAGAGTCCTGTCGCCACGTACCATATATGCATATACATAGTGTAAAAAGGTGGACACGTACCACAACAGCACCGACGTGGCTCTCGATCGGGGCGGCTGAGAGAAGTAGGTCTGGAAGGTTGAGGTGTCGGTTAAGCCTGCCTAGTTATTATATAAATGAAAAGTGTCACATACATGCTTGCTCGCGTGCTGTGTGCAATCCGGCCAGGCATCAGTCCTATCCGAACACGTATATCGAATTCGAAAAGGCCACTCACTGTAACCAATCTAGAGTTGTGCAACGATGATATTACCCAAAAAGCAGTGTAAACAATTCGGATTCGGATGACAGACCTTTTGCAAGTAAGCTATCGCGTTGAGAGCAGCCTGCTTATATGCGACAGTTCTGAGATGCCGAGTCAACTCTTCTGATCCGACCAAGTAGATCACAAGCGATAGGACATACGCATCCATGTTGTACTGCTTGCCATCTCCATCTGATCGTTCGTCAGTTAACACGGATGGTAGATGAGCTGCCTCGATTGTTACGCACGAATGTCGACACTGATACCCTCGAAAACAAGCTTGATTCTATTAAGCACCGCCACTGACGAACAATTATCGACACATTTCACCTTGGCCGTGTACAACGGGTCTACGGGGGATGGCTGTTACAATGCGTGAGCAAATATAAATGTTCATCACTGGAGTGATTTGCCCCTGTACCAGAAAGATGGGTTGCCTCAGAGCGAATTTTTCGATACCGCCCTTGATGATGCTGGCTTTGAACTTGATAATCCCAGCCTGACAGTATTATGAGCCAATAATAGCCACCGGTGCACCGAGATAATGTTTCACCATTTCGATGGCACCACAGAAGGAGAGCTAGGAAACGTAATCGGCTAAAATAAACTTGGTACTGATGATGTTTCCCTACCTCTCCCTTGTGTTTATCCGTACTCAATCATAGAGAAATGCATTGGAAAATGATATACATACATCACCTTGCGAGAAATGTAAATCACCAACGGAAAGGTTTGCACCCTTTACAAAGACTGGGAAATAACATCGAGAACCCCTGGGAACACGACCCCATGAATAATCTATAGCCAACAGACGAAAACTTACTTAGACAAGTTCTTGATCTATCCTCACACTATCAAATACGCCTGCAAAGCAACTCGTGTTGGGTTACTTACATCGCAGTTTCCTCCATGTTCACGCCCTGGGATCGTGCGCGCACCATCACGATAAATCCTTTCCTTTAACTCTTCCGTAAGGTCTTGACCGACATAGGCACCTCTAACAAGGGGACCGTATGCAACAGGTGGTATACTTTCGGCGTTCTGTTTTATCAGATGGAGTTCACGTTCATTCCATGTAGCGAGAAGTTCATGGGAGGGTGCAGTCCCAATCAATCCAGGATGAGAGACACCAGCAAAACGGACGCCAGGAATATGTCTCGATGTCGCGTATACACCTGATCTCGTGTTTGATTTCCTGGATGGAAATTATGATGGACCTAGTAGATCGTACCTTCAAAATCCCAGATGGCCTTGGCTGCTCTGCTCTGAAATTCCCGTGCTGGTAGAGGACAGGGTCGTTCACTTGGCTGAAACAATCCAAAAAAAGTACTGTACCAAACAAGCCACCGCCATTTTCTAGCTCAAATATGCCCTGGAAGAACTCAGTACCTTTGCTTTACTATAAGTATCTGATCATACGGTGTATCCCCATGGCATTTTATCAAATGGTTTGACTACCATTAATCGGGATTAGCGTGTTTATCAGACCCATTTGTTGCACCTCACCGTCTAAAATGTCAACCACGAGACAGTCACCAGGTTCTGCGCCCTCCACGGGCAATCGGGCCAGATAGATTATGGACGGAATCAAGATCAACGTCACGAATGTCGTCGCTAACTAGAAGAATATGCAACCTTGAGGCACGGTGTTATCGGCGACATGATCAAGACGTACAGTCATTGTTCCCGATCTGAGCACCCGTCCAATCTCGTGAAATTGAAGCCTGAGTGAAACAACTTTCTTCATCCACTACGGCTACATACCGATGCATTCGATGTTGAATATCTAATAAAGTTTGAGAGGCGACGGAAATGCGCGTTTGTGCTACTTACTTGGCCTTGTTTTACAGTCGCGAAAGGGGGGATATCGGGACTAAATTAAGATTATCAAGGAAGGTTTAGCTAGCTTAGGCTTCTTCACGGGTCAACATACTGCCATCTGTTGTGCAAACCCTATGCAAGCTATAAGACGGGAACGGATCAAATGTATCACGTGTCTGATACACACCCTTTGTTTCTGTGGAGGTCTAATATTCAATGTAGGGCGTCAGGGGTTGCAGTGGCAGCGTATAGCATCCTCACACAAAAGGATCGATCTATAATGTGTGAGGCGGTGATGCAGTTGATCTGGTTTATGTACGCTCACCTGAATAAGTGTTGGATGGGCGATAGAGTTAGCTTCAGTAGCCATTTCGGAGAGGACTTTCGAGTGTCTTGTGAGCAAGAGACGAGTGAAGCCTGAGAGTGGTTTACAGTCTTTGGTCCTAATCAGTTGTAACAGACAATCTGAATATAGTAATCGAATGACTAATCTCATTCACCCATGAGTAGTAATAATAATATAATATTCTGTACCAGTACCATCACTGCCCAAGTCTCTCCAGTCGTCGTCCTTCCGCTTCGCGTCTCCTCTGCTGCTTGCCACGTCATGTTCTCGCGCACCCATAACGCTCAAAAGTAATAAACTGAACAGACTTGCATATAACTTGAAACATTGCAGAGCCTCCACAATCACATTTGTCAAAAGGAAATACATCATGATGCGATCGGGCTGCAGGAAGCTGTTAGATGAACGGAAAACGGCATTCTCCATCGTGATCCCCGCCAGCCATGATACTACTTTATTTACTGGATGCGATGTCGTATCCACAGTATTTGATCCTGAAAGTTGGACATTCTCCTCTTCCAGTTCCCAATCCCTGTTCGTGACTTGTTCCAGGTCCTCCGTCCATTCTCATTTCGACTCCCTCCTATATGTCTGCAGAGTTTGACGTCATTTTTGCTGGAGGTGAAACATTCCGGTTTGTGCTCGGATGGACGTTTCTCATCTAGTGGCCTCAGGTGGAACGACTGCGTGTGTTATCGCCGGAAGGTTAATCGCTGCAGACCCGTCTCTCAGGGTTCTCGTCGTGGAGAGTGGACAGCATTCACGCGAAGTTCCTATACATGTCAAACCTTGCAAATTCGTTGAGAACTTGTTGCCGAACTCAACAACGCTTTTCTTTCACACAGGAAAACCAAGTGCGCATCTCAACGGACGTACTCCCACTGTTCAATGCGGCCGAACTATAGGTGGGGGCTCTGCTGTTAACCGTAAGTCGAATACAGCGAACATGCGCCATGTTGATCCCAACCGTCTTATATACTCGTTGACTCTTGATTCCTGTCCAGTCATGGCGTACGTCCGGGGTGCAGCATCTGACTACGACGGTTGGGAAAAGTTGGGTAACGAAGGATGGAATTTCAATGCGGTCCTACCCTTGATTAGAAAGGTAGTTTCGGACATCTCGACGGTAAATAATAACCGGCCATCCAGGTCGAAACATTTACGCCCATACCAAATAGACCAACACACGGCTACTCGGGCCCGATTAAAGTATCCGTTGGTGGCGCCGATCTTGGCATTGGAGACCAGCTCTTGGATGTGGGAAGGGCGTACGACCCATCCCGCTCACAAGCCCTTGACAACAATGATTTCAGCACTGCAAATGCATACAGTGTGAGTATTTTGGGTTTAATCATTGGCTGTACTTAATATTGTTCGCCGGGAAAAAAGCCAGGTTACAAGTGCGTACTCGATCCAATAACGGGAATGTTTACCTGCTCATCCTCTCTTGGCTGAAGATATATAGACTCTGTGACTGGAAAGCGCTCTGACAGCGCTTCCGCGTATTTATATCCACACTCTGGAAATCCCAACCTAAAGATTGTAGTTGGGAAGTACGTCAAACGTGCCATTATCGAGTACGTTGGACCTCAGTATGCTATATATAAGTTGGCTCAAGAGAGGGATAGGAATGGGCGCGCAGTTGGTATCGAGTATACAGATGCGTCATCAAGCCGAGGGACGGGTGGAAGTTTCGTGATCGTGAAGGCTACCAAACTCGTGGTTATTTCTTCTGGAACCTTTGGCTCACCACCGATCTTGGAAAGATCAGGTATTGGTGCTGCATCAATTCTCCGAGAGAACAACATCCATGTAGTGGTTGATTTACCTGGTGTCGGAGAGAATTTTCAGGGTATGTCTGGGGTCTCGTTGAAAAACACACTGAAAAGTTATTTTGTAGACCACTTAGGAATTGCTCCTGTCTTCTATACCCCAGAAAATACGGAAACTATGAATGATGTTTGGAGCGACCCGGAAGCAATTACTGGTATATTGAATTTAGCCCCTATCATACTTCTTGCTAATATGGTTTACAGTATATCAGAAAGAATGGGAGGAAAATGGAACGGGAAAGATCGCTCATAAGTACGCTACCATGGTTTACTTACTCCAGCAGGTTATTGAATATTTTCGTTGAAGTGGCCTGGAAGCTTTGGTCAAGGTACGCCCGACGGCAGCACAGCTGGAATCTGCAGGGCCCGCGGTACAATCAAAGTGGAAAACATTCTTCCAAAACAACCCGGACAAACCAGTTGGTTTAATCGGAGCATTTTCAGGGCAAGTAAAGGATCCACGTTTCCGCGGAGATTATTTATAAATCGCTTTTCGCTAGTTTCATAAGAGCTCGTGCTTTGTCGCCCGTCCAGAATGTCTTCTCTCTTATGTTAGTTACTGTAAGCACTATAGCTCGCTTCTAATTCCAATCTCTAACACACTGGCATTCAAGCTCTACCCTGAATCAACTGGCAAATTACACATCACATCTGGCGAAGATGTGAACGCCCCTCTAGACTTTGATCCTGGGTTCTGCTCCAAGTGTGTATTCTACTTCATTGAAACTTGCACATACAGAAAAGTAAAACGAATTTCCAGAGCGGGCGATGTTGAAGAACTTATGTTGCTGTACAAGATGGGACGTGAACTGGCTAGACGTATGCTGACATATCGGGGAGAAGTACCTATCGGACACCCGGAGTTTCCGCATGGTAGTCCTGCCGCATGCAAGAGGACAGATGGGCCCGTGCAAATAGACGCACCGGATATCGTGTACTCTCGTGAAGATGACGAAAGTATCGAGAAATTCCTTCGCGATAGGGCGACATCCACCTGGCACTCAGTGAGCTGTCCAACAGACAATTTTATATTACTATTCTACTGTGTTTTGAACGCCATTGATGATCATGTTGATCTAGGTCGGAACGTGTGCGATGAAGCCTCGCGACCAAGGTGGGGTGGTCGACTCACGCTTGAATGTATATGGTGTACAAGGCCTCAAGGTCGCCGGTACGTAGCAACTCAAAA
>JBBPKM010000188.1:0-19158 GCA_038089255.1 Austroboletus rostrupii
GGGCTTGTCCCTGGTCATGTGACCATCCAGTGATCCTTGTTACGTTTCTATTTCAGTTTCTCCGGACTACTCTTTTTCCCTCGCGATGCCCCTATCGGACTACTTCGGCATCGTACCTGCCACCGCAGGTTTCCTACATCATGTCATTTGTATTACTCCACGACTGCGCTCTTATTCATTCGATAGCCCAGTCGTCATACTTATTTCCTTTCTCGCCTCTGGTCCGAGCACTCCGTCGATACCTATTTACGTTACGCGTAGTGCTCTCTGTACTCTAGTTTAGTTCTCCTTGGTTAATACCAAGTGTCTGCTTTGCTCCACGGTGTTCTCTTCCATCGTGACCCTCGAGCACTTAGTCTTCGTCCTACTATTAAGTGGACGCTTGCTGTTGCTACTCCTCGGCGTCGTTATTCTTACAACGATACCTCGAAGTCCCTTCCACAAGGGCTAATTCCTTGACCCACGCAGGACTAGGTTCATCCAAGGCTACGCTTGTATCCTACCCGGAAGCAAGTGTAACAATTTCCCTTTACTATACGACTGTGCCTTCGTCATCTGATAGCCCAGTGATGCCTTATGTTTCCCTTTATACAAATGGTCCATGCTGTAGTACAATACCTATTTCAGTTCACACGACAGCACTTGTAACTTTAGTTTAGTTCTCCTTGGTTAATACCAAGTCCCCTTTGCTCCTCAGCATTCTCCTTTATTGAGTATTCGAGCACCGAGTCTTTGTCCTACTCCAAAGTGGATGCTTCTTCGTGCTACCTATCGAGCCTCCATCCACAGGGGCTATTTACACTTATGCTCGGAGCTTGGTTCATCCGAGGCTATACTTGTGTCCTACCCAAAACAAGTGTAACAGTCCTGATCCTATTCCTGCAAGTATGTGGATAGGATATCCAGTAATTCCCAAACTCGTCTTGCTCTAGAGGTCAAGTCTTCTAAGGGCTACACTCTGCCCTATCTGGACGAAGCATAACAAACATCTGATGGAGATCAGATGTGATCTAAAAGGCTTGATCCTTTGTCAAGGGATAAGCAGTCTGGTGAGTGGCTAGATAGCCCAATTGATTGTGGATGGATCGGGTAGACATTCAGTAGGCACAGTAGATCAATTGGGGACTTCCAGGAGTAGCCAGAAGTCAAGTACAGGTCCAGGAGGAGGCATAGATCTAATTGTAAGCCAGATCTAGGAGAAGTGGTCATGGATGGTTAGATGGATGATCCAGGTATGCAGGGGACTAGGAGAGCATCTGGAGGATGCCAGATGCAATACAGGATAGGTTGATCAGGTTGTGATTCTGATCCAAGGATAGGAGAAGGTTGGAGGCTCACAAGAAGCAACTGATAAGAAACATCTAGGGACGACCTAGGAATGGCTCAGGAGAGCCTAGGAGAGGCCTAGAGGATGCCAGGAGCATACAGGGGCGGATAAATCTCTGGTAGGAGCAGTAGGAGTTAGCTGATCTAGAAAAAAGTGTAGTGGGGCTACCAAGGTAGGAACAAGTTGTAACAAGAGCAGTGCTTTTCTTTATAATGAATAAGGCATAAGCAATCTGTTTGTTGGTTGTGTCATAAAGCTTATCATTGATGGCAAGATATAGTTGTATGAAATGAAGCCATGAAAAGGCTTTGGCATATAAGCTATCAAAGTCATCTGGCATTCTAAGATGAAGTTTTATTGATTTAACAGTAGTGGTCATGGTGGATGCTGGTGGTACTGGTGGTGGTGGAATAAAAATTCTTCCAGTCTATGGTTATGGGATTGGGCTAGATGGAATAGAAACCCAAGGAATTATCAAGGATCTTTCAAGTTATGCAGTTAGTTAGGATCTATTGGGATTTTCTCCAAAAGGTTGAAGGCAGTTGAAGGTGCTAAAGAGTTTTGGTGATATCACCAACCAAAGTATTGGTTCAGATGAATGGTGGGCAAGCTAGAGCAATGCTAGTTGTAGCAGATAGAGCTTAGTTCTTTTGTTACATTTCAACTAGGTAGATAGAAGCATAGCCCTTGTAAAGCAAGAACAAGTGACTGGTTTTTCTAGGATCAAAAGTTCAAGGTAATTTTAGATAGCATTTACTTAATAATAGAAAAAAGTCTGGTTACTAGAAGACTTGGTGAAAAAGAGCACCAAGAAGCTAGTGGATCAAAAAAATGTATTCAAAAGAATACAAGGAAGAACTAAGCTAAGGTACAGGGAATTTACTAGGGGGTTTATATATATAAAGGAGAACTTGAGGGCAGGCTCATATACTACAAAAAAGGAAGTGAAAAGGAAATGACTATAAGTAAGCACTGACTAATATATCAGTTAGCAAGAAAGAGTATGTCATATAAAATGAGTAATTATAAGAAAGCTGGTATATCAGTACAATAGTTATAAAAAAATAGAGTAACTATTGTAGAAAAAAGAATAAGTCCAAATGAAGGCATATTAAGAGAAAATAAATTAGTACTAAAAAAAATCATAACAACATGCTTTAATAGCATAGTATGCTTCTTATGATTTTCATGACATTAATCTATTCTTTAGATTCTTTAAGTATTTCTATTGGACAATAATAGACTCTTATTTAAATACTATATAATATATTGTAGATTCCATGTATATATGTGTACATAGTTCTTTCATATATATATCCCCAGGGTGACAGGACTGGATCCCCAGTCTTGAAGTCTTGGATCTTGCCTTCAAAAGTCAAGGGATTTCCATCCACTCTAAAGTTCTCTCAAGTCCTTGAGCTGGCCAAGGTAGCCAATCCTTAGGCAGCAAGGCCTAGTGTTACAAGACTCCACTAGCAAGCTAAATCCAAGGTGCTTAGCTCTTGGTGACACTCTGGAAGATGTTCAAGAGCTACTTCATTCCTATATTCAGGCCTTAGTAGTTGGAGTGTTTCAAGTATAATGTAAGATGGAAGTGTGTATCTGTATTATAAGCAATTTAAAGGCAGGATGTATTTGTGTTCTCTGGAAGAGGTTTAAGTTTTCAAGGATATGAATGGTACTGCACAATCAATGTTATTCAAGCACAACCTTGTGTTGAAGCCATAACTTAGTTAGATATATGTGCAAACTGCACAGCCCGTGACGTCGGCTTCTTCGATCAGGACTGATTTAGCCAATCAAATTCCCATATATGTAAGACGCTTTTACTCCGAGTCCCTTTACTTTTCCGTTAGGTAAGTACCGCTTGCTCGTTCGCTCTGTTGCATACCACTTCGTTTATCTCTTCCTTACGTCGATGGAAACATACTTGGATCTCATCAAGGTCATCACAAGAGATGTTTACCGTCACGAACATTCTTCATCTTGGCCTTCCTCCATTTCACAATTCGTGTGGCAACTTCAGAAAGCGATGAAGCTACCTCCATGGTTGAAATCAGTGCGTTTTTTTCTTTCAAAAACTGACAGTGCAGTTAATTTATGTCGCGTCTTCACAAGAGTTCAGTCCCGTATACGGATGAACGAGTGCTCGACTTGCTCAATCAACTTTGCACCTCAGAGGGCGCGTCTGATGTCGATCTATGGGATACCACAAGCGAAGACGACGACGAAAATATCCGAGATTTACTACACTCTTTGTTTAACACCGCTCTCGTCGACTGTGCTAGGATACGGAAGATTGTCGAAATAGAGGAGGCAACTCAGAGCCCGTGCCCGAAAGAGTCGTTCCTCGCCATACTCGTCCAAGACGCCGTCATGATTTCTCATAATGGACTGTGTCTATTGTATGTTTTTGTTTCTCTTCACGATTTCATGCCACTCAGTGTCATTTTTGGTCAGGGAGGATGTCCCTGTTATTCTTCCACGAAGTTTCAGTGGCATATCAATATCTCTTCCAGGTTTAATTGAAAGGTCGTTTCATGTCCCGCTCATCGTGACCATCTGTGAAACAATGCCTGTCAAGAAGAAAGATCAACATCAATCCGATGGCGGTCCCAGTAAATCTTCGACATTCCCTGATCCTCTTACCATTGAAGAATTCCTCCGAACTCCCACGGCGTCAGAAGATTCCGAGGAAGAACCCGAAGAATCAGAAGTCTTGCCGTGGCTTCAAGCTTACTTCACTGCATATCCCCTATTGGACATGACATCGCCTGTTTGCCACGTTCCAGTGCTATGCATGGCAGAAGAAGACCAGCTTGCGGTGGTCATGTCCAGCTTGCTTTATCAGCGGAGCGTATGGCACATCGAGGAACCACTGGTCGGTATCACGTTCTCGAAGTACGAGACAACGGTCCGATTATTCGTGGGATGGTTAGAAAATGTCCCTGACTCTGTTTTGGTGAGAACCTCGTTGTCATCCTGATTGTCCTTCTGATGGGTGATGTCATGTCGTTCAGCCTCGTGTACATGTCGGAGAAATTGAAACCCAATCGAAGCTGGATTTATCGACACCCTCGGCGGCTCTTGTCATATCTCGGCTGCTGCGTGGTCTGGACTCGCATATATCGAGTGTCCGTAGCACCTTAGGGTGTTCGGCGGGCCAGGTCCTCTGGGAAACGGAGTCACAATTATCGCTTATGTGGAGAATCGATAGCGATGAAGAGGAAGATGAATCAGTCCCTGTTCTGGAAAACAATACCACGCAAGAGTGGATAAATAATTGGGTGGAGAATCAATATTCGGAGTAGGTCTCGGTACACCATCGCCACATCGACCCACTTCTGATATTCAATTCAACAAGTGACATGCCTCCGCGCAAGAGAGCGGATGATGCGAAGTAAGATGTGGTCCCCTTGTCCTTTCGCCCTGCCTGAAACCTTCACCTTCTAGAAGTACCTCTTCAAAATTATCGCAGCAACAACTTTTGTCTGTGTAAGTGAATTGTCCCTTCTTGATCGAAATTTTAATGTTTCGATACAAGGCCAAAATCTATAGCGTCAGATGCGTCAAAGGCGGAAAGTGGGATAATATCGTAAGTCATCGGTAACAAGCAACTCTTATTGACTTAATGTTCATGGAAAGCGTGACTGACGATGCTTCGTTTATGGCATGTTCCAAGTGAGCAGACAGAAAATGCTTGAAATTAGTGCTAACATTTGTTGCTGATAGATTTGCTGATACGACAAACATTACGGACAACAGGATCTTTAGTTGGATGTTCGGTCGTAGAGTTGTACCGCAATGCCTTCCTAACCAGCCTGAGTTCTGTGAAAAGTACCTGCAGATGACGGGTTTCATTTGGCCTGAGGAATGGAAAGGCGAAGTACGTATACGAATTTGCATGTTGTATTTGTGAAATAACTATTCACAATGTCTTTCTAGGGTGACCTCCCAACGGTAGATGCTGCTGTAAAGCCATTGATGAAAGAACTGGCAGAAAGTGTAAACGCGCTGAGGACGGGGGGATCTGAATTCGTCCGATGTGTCTCGAAGGACGAATTCCCGATCGACCTACGAATCCTAGAAAGAAGCTTCTCAGCTATATTTCAGGCATCACTCCGGTCTCGAGAGAAGACAGAAAATCCCAAGTTCCAAAATGAAACATCGTGGCGACATGATCACGATCGGTTGTTACAAGACTTCTTTGTCCATCTGGTCGAACAGGATGGTTCAGGTGCTCCAATTGAGGATCCTCACACTCGACCAACGTAGGTCATTTGTAGTATGCATAGATAAGCCCTTTTTATTTTAACATCATTAAGTTTAGAGGCTATCCTTCGTATGCCGAAGAGCGATGTCTTGCTGAAGGAAAGTCGCGATCTATTGACAAAATCAAGAATACGACTGTTCGTTGATCGGCCCGGGAAGCTTGATGAGTGGATTGTAAAACGTGGTGGCGACGAAAATAAAGCTATTGAAGATTTTCGACATCAGTCCTATGTTCTGGATCGATATTCCATTTGGAAAGAGGAAACAGACGTAACGACGGAGCCAAGGAAAATAAATGAGCTTATTCTTCAACCAGTAACGGGAGGATGTGACGCCTTTGGTCGTTTGCTCGTCAGACCGAAGCCCGGAATCCGATTCCCCGTTCCCCTTGTAATACGCAAGACAGTCAAAGAGAAAAAATTAACTACGTCGAAGCAAGCTGTTCGCGAAATAAAGGGTGAACAAACGAAGGAACCATCAAGTGGAACTTCGCGAGTCGTAGAGAAGATTCTGGAATTGGGGAGGGTGTCGAAAAGGTACAATATCTTGACATCTTCCGTCGGTGCTCCTTCAGATCGAGATGAGATGGTGAATACGTTGACGTCTGAAGTTCAGTGTCTCCAACTCAATGATGACGAAAACCCCACGCACCTGGAGCTCCCTTTACTTGCCATCGAGTACAAAAAAGCATCTGTCAACCAGGCCACTGCCACAAATCAAGTTAGGATGTACCTCACAGCATCTGCGAAGTTCTTGGAAGCACTCGGTATTAGAAATTTTGCTGTGTACGGTGTACAGGCAGACGGTCCTCGCTTAGCCATCCCTGCTGCCATTGTCGGGGACGATAGCGTATGTATCCCTTTAACTCAAACGCATGCTGTATTGTGATCATTATTTATTGTCGCAGTTCGTGTACCTGTTCGAGCGACTGGTACAGGAGGTGGATATATCCACGCCGTTGGGAGCCTTCCACTACGCAACTATTTTGTGCCGCCTAGCAAATAACCATGCCAAGGACCTGAGAGAAAGGTTCGAAGCAGTCAAAGATCGACTCGGCAATGTAGAGAATTGGACAATGGAGGATCAACGCAGGGAACTGAAAGCACGCACCCACGAGTCGGAGAAACTGAAGAATTCGCTGATTGATGAGGAAATAGTCAAGGAGTGAGTTGTTTACGGGGAAGGGAACGTCATCTGTTAGTCTTGTATTACGCATTAGGGCATTGGTGCGCATACGCAGCATCTACGACTTGCATCGTGGGTGGCATACTCCATGATTTTTCAGTACTTCGAGCCGTCATGGTGTACTATGTAATTAGTCTGTCGTTTTCCCTCGCTACACATTAGCATCATGATGCCACCGAGTCCCTCTCGGCTTTCTCCTCCAAATGTCGAAAGAAATGTGTTTTGGAACTCTTCAGAGTCACGACCAGAGATGTTCACTACCATGAACATCCGTCCTCTTGGCCTTCCCCCGTCTTTTTGTGCAGCCACCTCAAAACGCGATAAAGCTACCCCTGGTTAAAATCAGTGCGTTTTTTTAAAGGCTGACAGTGTAGTATACTCTTGTCGTGGCCGCTGTAGAGTTCGGTCTTATACGCGAGTGAAAGAATGCTTGACTTGCTCGATGAACTTCGCAGGTCAGATGTTGATCTATGAGATTCCACAGACAAAGACGATGACGACAACGCCCGGATCTGCTTACACTTTGTTTAACACCGCCCGTGCTAGGATACGGAAAGTTGTCGAAATAGAGGAGGCAGCTTAGGGCTCAAGCGCTCATGCCCGAAAGAGTCGTTCCATGCTATCCGCGTGCAAGACGCTTCATGCTTTCTCATAACGGACCGTGCCTGTTGTGTATTTTCGTTTTCCTTCATGATGTCACGCCACTCAACGTGTCGTTTTTGGCCAGGGATGATGTCCCTGTGATTCTTCTCTGAAGTTTCAGTGGTATGTCTTCTGTGTTTGATTGAAAGAAGCCTTCATGCCTTGCTCATCATGACTGTCTGTGGAGTCATGCCTATTCGGAAGAGTAATCAGTCCGACAGCGGTGCCAGTAAGCCCTTGAATTTCCGCCGTTATCCTACCGTTGAGGAACTCCAAGGAAGATCCCAAAGAATCAAAATCTTTCCATGGCTTCAAGCTTACTTCACTCTTCATTCCCTGCTGGACATGACATTGCCTGTTTGCCACGTTCCAGTGCTTTGCATGACCGAAGAAAAGCAACTTCAGGTGATTATATCCAGCTTACTTTATCAACAAAGCATGTGGCACATCGAGGAACCACTGATCGGTGTCACTTTCTCGAAGTACGAGAGAGCGATCTGATTATTCGTGGGATCGCTTGAGAATGACCCTGACTCTGATTCAGCGAGAACCCCGTTACTGTCATCATTCTTCTTCTGATGGTGTCGTGTTCAAATTCATGTACATATGGGGGAAATTCAAACCCAGGTGCAGTTGGATTTGTCGTCGCTCTCGGTGGCTCGGTTGCTGCACTCACATATATCGAGTGTCCGTAACACCATAAGTTGTTCGGCGGGCCCGGTCAACCACAAAACGAAGTCACAATCATCGCTTTCTTGGAAAACTGGTGGCGATGAACAGGAAGACGAATTAGTTCCGGTTCTAGAAAACAATACCGTGCAAGATAGGACAAGTCGTCGGGTGGAGAATCAATATTTGGAGTATGTCTCGATATACCGAACTCGAGACCGCTCAGTGTAAGAGAAGAGATGATGATAATGCGTGATTATGGCCTCTTTTGATGTCTTGGCTTTTCCTGAAGATTTTCCTCTAGAAGCGGTTCTTCGACGCTGGTGCGAGCGCAGCCGTCATCTGCATGAGCAGCCTCTCGCCGCTGTCAATAGATATGTTTATTATTCAGAGGGTAAAGGCAAATACCTAAGCCATCATATGTGTCAAAGGAGGAAAGTGGGATAATCTCATTGGCCGTCGGATAACTAGCAACTTTCTGCGGATTGACTGTTCACAGGACGTATTCTGTACTTGATGGTGCTTCTTTTTATGGCATGTTACAGCTGAGCGGACAGAAAATGAGTGAAATCTGTGCTAACCTTGGCTGCTAATAAATTTGCTGAGACAACCAAGAATACGGACAATAGGATCTTCAGCTGGATGTTCGGTCGCAGAGTTGTATCACAATGTAGTCCTTTTCAGCTTGATTTTTGTGAGAAGTCCTCCAGATGACGGGTTTCATCCGCTCCAAGGCCATTACTGAAAGCGTGAACCCACTGAGGATGATAGGATCTGGATTTGTGCGATGTGCTTCAAAGGACGAATTCCCGATCAACCTACGAACTCTGGAACGATGCTTCTCTGCTATATTCCAAGCATCACTCTAATCTCGAGAGAAGACAGAAAATCTCAAGTCCCAAAGCGAAACATCTTGGCGACATGATCACGATCGGTTGTTGCAAGACTTTTTTGTCCGTCTCGTCGAACAGAGTGACATACGTACCTCGATTGAAGATCCCCACACCGACCAACGTAGGGCTGTAGTGCGCATGGATAACCCTTTTGGTTTTTAACATTCTTGAGTTTAGAGGCCATCCTCCGAGCCCATATACTGGAGAGTGATACCTTGCTGAAGGAAAGTCGTGATTTATTTACAAAATTAAGAATGCAGCTGTTCGTTGATCGACCCGGGAAACTTGATGAGTGGATTGCAAAACGTAGTTGCAACGAATTTAAGGCTATCGAGGATTTTCAAGATCAGACCTGTGTTCTGGGTCAATGTTCCATCTGGAGAAAGGGAAGTGACACCGCGACGGAGCCAAGGAAAGTAGACGAGCTTATTCTTCAACCAACAACCGGTAGATATGACGCCTTTGGTCGTTTACTCGTCAAATTCGCACCTGGGACTCCGAAATGTCCCGTTCCCCTTATAATAGACAACGCAGTCAAAGAGAAAATGATCATCTCATCGAAGCTGGAGGGCAAGAGTAAACAACTTTTGGCAAACTGGCTTTCGCACGCCCTCCGTCTGTCCTGAGTTGGATCAGTGAATGCAATGACGTCTGAAATTCAGCATTTTCGACTCTGAAGATTCCACACACCTGGAGCTTCCTATACTCGTTGTCGAGTACAAGAAAGCATCCGCTAGTTGGGCAACGGGCACGAATCAAGTGAGGATGCACCTCACGTCCTGGAAGCACTCGGCGTTGCAAAGTTTATCGTGTATGGTGTGCAAGCAGACGATTCTCGCTTGGCGATTCCTGGCGCCATTGTTATCACTCAGAATGTATAACCTGTGTGCGACAATATTGCGCCGTCTCGTAGGAAATCATGCCAAGGAAAGATTCGAGGCAGTAAAAGGGGTGCGCGATAACCCTATACTGTTCCGAGTGCAGACGGGTGTTGTGCTGCCAGATCCCTCCTCAGCGGTGGCGGCATCATGTGGCCCGGCCAAGGACGATACCACGAGGTTCCCAATGCGGTACGTGGGAACCGAGTCTGACCTTGGTGCCCTCCATTCTGCTCAGGACCGGGCGGGCGGACTCGTCGCTTCGACGGACAACGCACACGGCCCTTTCCCTATCCAACCCGCCGCATTTTTATGCGCTCACCCCCCGGGCGTCTTCGTATGTCTGTCTCGGATCTTTCATTCCTATTTCTCCCGCGCCGTCGAGTCAGTTTTCGGCTCTGCACTCCTCCTGTGCTCGAGAAGACGAATGGGATAGCCCGGGTTCCCTGGCCCTGGTGATCAAGTGATTTCCCCTGTGCATCGCACTCTCCACTTCCACCTGGGTCGCATCACGCATCTCGTTATCGGACACGCTGGTTATCGGGACTTCTCGCTTGAGAACGCTCAGGTTATGCATCATCGGTAGCATGTGCGCGCTGACGTTTGCTTTCCCTGAGTTGGCTTTGTTTCGCCTGCTGTTATCCCCAAGCTGACCCTATGTGCCAGCGTGCTGTCCGGTTCCCTCGCCACGTATATACAGACCTCTACACTTGGTCCGCGTCGCGTGACCGAAATGAGTTTCGTCACAAAGACTAGATTTCCATACGCCGCACACGCCTGACTGTGGCTTTGGTCATCTGAGCCCTCCCAGATCTCTCATTGTTCCAACTGGGCGGATCGGACCCGGTAACCATCCTTCAGAGCGACCCACATGCCCGTTTCCGCGATTCGGGCGGCGGAAGGAAGGCGCGCATCACTATGTTGGAACACGTGCTTTTTCGGGCGTGCATAAAGACAGCCATTCATTGTCGTTTTTTGAGGTTTCTCAGCCCACTTCTGTTCTGTGCTCTGGGCCCTTTTTTTTCTTCTCCTACCGCCCAGGCACGCTTCAGGATGGTACCTCTCATCAATGTCAGGTTGCCCGTGATCCGTCTCGGTCTAGGTCTCTGCTTCCTCCGTTTCGTTATGGCGTTCAACATGGCGCTCAATTCTAATGTAAGTATTTTTTTTTCTACCTGTGCCCGCTTTTCACCTCGAGCTCACCTCGTCTAGTTGGCTGTGTACGTATTCCCCCTGCGGGCTTTATCGTATGGACCATCGTGCTGAGTGAATTATGCGTCCAGGTACTGGGGACAAAACTCGTATGGTGCGGCTAATCCTGGAAACAGCGCCAACTGGCAACAGCCCATCGGGTTCTATTGTGGTGTGGGTTTTTTTTTCGACCGTCGTTGTATCAATCTTTTAATTCATATTCATCTCATCGCGTACAGGACAACACAATCGACACGTTTCCCGTCGCCTTCCTCACAGAGTTTTATTCGACCGGTAATTTGCCCACCATCGATCTTGCTAACGTAAGTTATCCTTGTTTATGTCCCATAACGATGGGCGGTATCCTCGCGACGCCGAACCCACGTGCTGACCCGCGCTCTTTGTCTTTCGATTTTGTTTCCACCCCGTTTCCGCCCCTTGCACGGCATGCCGACAACAGACGTGCAGCACCACCAATGACCCTGTCTTTCCGGGAACGAACCTTCCCAATTGTACATTCCTTGCTGCGGGCATCGAGTCGTGTCAAAAGGCCGGGAAGATCGTGACGCTCTCGATGGGAGGTGCGACGGGTGGCGTTGGGTTCACGAGCGACTCAGAAGGACAGGCGTACGCGCAAGTGATTTGGGACATCTTCCTGGGCGGAAACAGCAACACGAGGCCATTTGGAACGGCTGTCTTGGATGGGTACGTTGTTCGTTTCCTGTATCGGGGTCCTGGGTGACCACGATCATCTTTTTTTTTACGTACAGGATTGACATGGATATCGAAGGAGGGTCACAAACGGGATACGCCGCGTTCCTGACGGCCCTTCGAAATTTAATGAACAGCGGAAACAAACCGTGCGTGTTCATCTGACAGTTGTGTGATTCCGACGGAATGACTGTTTCATAGATACTACATTACCGCAGGTAGTGTCTCTCGGTGAACGCATGTTGGACTGATGCGAACATTCGTAGCTCCACAATGCCCATTCCCTGATGCGTATATTGGAACAACGTTGAACGCGTTCGGCTTTGACGCCGTTTACGTGCAATTCTGTGCGTTGCTCTTTGGACATGTGTGGACGCCACTTGATCAGATCTTGTTGATTCAGATAACAATTATTGTGGCCTCGGTAACTATGACAACAGCAATGTGGGTCTTCGGCTTCTAGCACAATGTTTCTTACAGTTTCTTTTGTCAGGACTTTGATTTTAGCACATGGTATGATTTTAGTCGCGCTCGTATCTGACGTAATTTTGATCTTTGACGGCAGGGACAATTGGGCTAAGAATACCTCACCAAACAAGAACGTCAAGGTGTACATTGGTGCTCCGGCCTCGTCTAGCGCTGCTGGCAGCGGCTACGTCAGTGCATCGACGATTGCAACGATCATTTCGCAAACAAAGAGTCAGTATTCGTCCTTTGGAGGAGTGATGCTCTGGGATGCGTCTCAGGCCTATGGTGGGTCTTTCGGATATGGTGTGGATCGCTGGCGGGTATAGCTAACACGTGACAGCCAACGGAAGGTATGACAAGGCTGTCAAGGCTGCGCTCACTGGGTCGGGCGGGACCCCACCCACGGCGTCACCTACGGTGACCTCCGCAACTGCTCCTGCGTCTACCTCGTCCTCCCCTGTGGGCCGAAGCGCGACGTCATCGTTGAAGCCGACTAAGAGCGCCACAGTGACGTCACCTAGTCCCTCGTCGACCGCCGGAGCAGGTTCGTGTGCAGGCGTGTCTCCATGGGAACCCAACATCATCGTGCGTGATCTGTCTCTGATGAGGAAACGATCTCACTCTCGTGTTCTAGTACCTCGCTAACGATGAGGCTACGTACAAGTGCGTTTCTTGACTGTTCCAGGGGCTTTGGCCGCTGACGCTCTTTTTCTTGACTCAGCAACGAACTCTGGAAGGCACAGTGGTGGACCGAAGGAAATACGCCTGGGGGTGAGTTGTTGTGTTTTTTCGTTTCTCCGATTGGTTGTTCATTCGTCATTCGTCAGCGCCCTACGACGGCTGGGTACTCGTCGGACCGTGTTAGAGGACCGTGTTAGAGGACCGTTGCTGAGCAACGGCTTGCCCGTGGTGCGAGACTAAATCTATTTTTTTCCTCTTTCTCTTTCTTTCCTCCCCTCGGGCAGGGGTTGTGTCTATGCGAAACCGTACATGCGTACTTGTGTATTAATAATTCTCTCGAGGGCTACTTTTTTTCTTTCTTTCTATTCACTGTATTTGCTAAATTTCTTTTTCGTTCGTACTAGTATGAAGGCGCGAGACGCCTTCTTGCAAATTGTTGTAGGTTTTATCACGTTACGAAAAGAATGAATATCGATGACTTCCATTTGTATGCTACTCTGGTTTGATCCCACCTCTAGTGCATCTGGATCGGTGTCGACATCCGTCATATTCCCGGCGTCCGCCGGACTCGTCATGTCCCTTTGTCAGCATGCCAGTCTGCGGGTGTTGCTCTGAAGTACCTCCGTCCCCCCTACATGTCCTCGCCGTACCTTGCGTTCTGCAAGATGTTTTGTACACAGGTTAATCTCGTGCAACAGGTAGGCAGCAGACGCGACACGCGGCACGTACATCAACTCCCTGGCGAAACCAAGGACACTCGAGGATGGATGAAGACGAACAGCTCTCGTTAAGTGCGTTGTGGGAAAAAAAACGCAGGGCATGTCTTCTAGGATCCGAGTGGGTCAGCACGCAACGATCCTGACTCGATACTGCAACATGGGCGTCCACAGTGCGGACGAACGTATGGCGAGTGTTGGCTTCCCTCTGGGCGCCGATGCCAACGCCGACTCCGTTCACAGTTCACAGAAGCGAATAGAACATTTTTTATTTATTTATTGTGAACTGCCACATCCGCCGACCTGCCACGACGTCGGATTCGTTGACAGGGGCGCATTGGTGACGAAGAAGGGAGTACGGTACGGGATGCAGCCTGCTGCCACCTGAGTCGCACATGAAGTTGGCATCGTGGGCGGCAACGAGGATAGCCTTGGCAGACAAGTTGGATGTGAGCTTCGTCCTGGGTCAACCGAACGTGAGTGACTGTTGGGAAACTGGTGAAGTAGTTAATGGCGCTTTTTTTTTTCTTTTCAAAATGCAAAGGTTCCCTGTTTGAATAAAAGTTGTACATAGCGCATGCCGGGACGAGCTCAGTCGCCGTCGTGCAAGTCTAAACCGATGTCGTCAATTACTTGAAATTCAAAGTCCGTGTCGGACTTCAAGCTTCACGCGGCATCCGAGCAGGCTCGTCGGAGTTTGAGAGGTGAGGGAAAAATAATCACGTAACCTTATATGACCTTTGGCATCTGTCTTTTCGAATGCTGTACATCCGAACACCACCTCGGTGACAATACGACGGTCTTGCAAAAAATTCAACGTGGGATCCTATCGGTTCAATGTAAGAAACATATGTCAAGCAAATACGGAACATGTAAACAACGTCATCCCAAGCATAGAAAGGAACCCTGAAGCATATATATACGAATCATAGATAGAAAAAGACGTTAAAAAATACACCAAAGAACATTGAATGCGAAAAAAGAAAGAACGAAAGAAAATGATGTAGAAGGTCTTTAACCAGTGGCACTGAAAGGGGAGCAAGCGAACCCAAAGAGCAAGTTCTGAAATAGAAAAAAAATGTAAGTAGTTTATCTCGTGTTGAAAAGCGCAGATGCACTCACGTTATCGACGTATTGGCAGCAGGCGGGCTGTTGAGTGCATGAGCCTCCAGCGTCTCCTCCACCCCAACCGGTGCCAGAGTTGCACTGGGCGCTGGCGCTGCCAAGTTGAACAACCGGAATGAAATCGAAAGGAAAGTCTTTATCATGATAGAAACCGGTGGTCTGGTTTACTTTCGACTTTTGGGTGTAGATGTGTGCGTCAGCCGAGACGGGTCCATTGAAGTGAGAAAGAAATCGCTTACTTCACTGTTGCAGCACACCATGTTTCCGACATCGCAGGAGTCGTTGATATCCCTTGGAACCAATGAAGTCGTTGGAATGGCATTAGCGGTAGCAGTGAGGCCGATCACAGCGAACAACGTAGAGAAGAGCATCGTGTAAGAGAGTCGTGGATGATCGGATGTCTTGAGCGGTGAGTGTAGCTGTTGATGACTTGAATCGAGGATTACTGACTCTTTTTAAAGTCGAAAAATAGTTCCGATATAGCTTGATTTGTCGGCAAGAAGCCCGTGTGTCAGTAAGGATTGCACCATCCCTGAGATCTGAGAACGAGCCGAAACTAACATCCGGGCCGCTGATGAACCGAAAACCGAGTGTTCTCATCTTTGTTCTCTTGTCAACTTTTTACAGCAACGATTGCCGGTTCCAGATCGCGATAGACCTTCCTCCATCGTGTACTACCAGCGTATATAGGCCAATTACGTGCTTGTCGTAGAGACATGCGCACGTTCGCCTAACAATGTGACGCCGCCCTCCACACGAGCTCGAACCACGGCCTGAACCAACAGCCACATCTAATATCATTGAGGCATAGAAAAGTGGTGTCAGCCGGCTGACTCGTCGTCGTCATGATCGCCGTGGCGGTCTGATATTCCACAGGGTGACATAATGCAACCAAGCCGAATCCCTGTGGAACCGTCAATCAATGACGAGGACGCGTCTGAAACCCACTTGTTGAGTCTGGTCTATTGCTGTTGTTCCAGATAGAGCGTACCCGGGCCGAATTAGCAACGAATGATGATGCACTGATGTACTGTCTGTTGAAAACAGACCCATTCCTAATATAATTTTTTTTAAAAAGATCGAGTGGCTTGACAAGGTCACAAGGAGAAGCAGGCTGGAGCTCGGGCTTCGGTCATTAGCGAAAATTTGGAACATATCACAGCCCGGCGTGGCATCAAAGATGTCTGTGTGGAACTGGTTTACTAGTGCAAATTTAGTCACCCTGGTGTCCAGGACTGAATTCGAGTTGTTATCATGTATGCCACACTCGGTTATATGAGTGATGACTTCAGACAAACCTAATCGTAGAATACACCGTAGTTACTTGGTCAGGTTAATAGTTGGCCAGTATTACGATGCTTAAAGCGCGCGGGATCGACTCAGAAGTCAGTCCTCTCGGCCTTCGTTTGGTGAAATTTACCTAAGTGATCTCAGATCCGGGAGAGTTCAGACTGAACAGTTTATGTTGGCAAACGAATAGACCAAAACGAATAGACTATGATGTATGACTTATAGTTTCAGGGCATTTTCAGCCTCCCCTTTTAAGTGTGACGTCACTTCATTATGGATCGACCGCACATTTCGAAGCTTCACAACATATGTATATTCAGTATGTCCCATAGTATGTAATTGGTATCGACGTGAGTAACGTGGGTAAAGCTTTAAAAGAAAGCCCATAATTATCTAACAACAATATCGAATATTGAACATTGAAATTTTAGGACCATACGGAATCTAGAAAATGATATAGTACGATAAGTGTAGCAGCCCAATATTTAGCCCACGATATTGATCGGCGAGCAAGCGATGCCAATAAGGAAATTCTGGAAGACTCATGATCAGCGCCGGATTTCCATCGTACTCCGCAAATGTACAAGTACTCACATCTACGATGTGCTCGCAGCAGACGGGCTGGTCGGCGCATGATCCACCACTGTCCCCTCCACCGATGCCAGTGCCGGAGTTGCACTCGGCAGAGATCCCACCAAATAAGAAAATTGGAATGAAATCAAAAGGAATGTCCTTGTCGTGAATAAAGCCATTTTTCTGCACGACGTTAGACTTTGGGCACGGATGCATGCATGGGTCAGCCGGTGATGGGGCGAGGTGAGAAATAAAACATCTTACGAGATCGCTACAGCACAACATATGGCCAGTGTTGCACGAGTTGTCGATATCCCTTGGCACCGATGCAATAGCGCTGGCGGCGGCGAGACCAGCCATGGTGAGCAAGACAGTAGGGGAGAACATCGTTAGGACGTTAGGAGTGTGTAGGATAGCTCTAGCGAGTGTCGGTTGAGAGTTGCGCGGTCGACGAGGAGTGAGGATCAGTTGACGGGCTGACAATGCGTATCTTTATACGCGAAAGTGATTCTCTGCATAGTTCGATATGTTGGCAAGAGACTCTGTGTGCCGTTCCCCGTATCTGCAGGAGACAGAGAGTGGCGGCGTTCCGCATCAGCCAACTCGTCCGTCGTCGTGGCAGCTTGGCCACAAAGTGCAATTCCAGTGGAACATACCATATCCTCACAGGGAACTGTTTTCTGATATAAAAAGGCGTCGGGATGCTTCCAGTCAAGTCATCAACAGCTGCTCTCACCGCTTCAGACATCCAACCACCCACGAGTCTCTTGCACGATGCTCTTCTCTACGTTGTTCGCTATGACCGCTCTCGCTGCTACCGCCAATGCCATCCCAACGACTCCAAGCAGTATATCTAATTCGTGCAACACTGGCACCATGATGTGCTGCAACACTATTGTAAGAGGCGCTTCTCCCTCCTCAAAATTCTCGTCAGCGCTGACGCATGTATCCGTGCCCACAGTCAAATGTAGACCAGGAAAACGTATTCGACACTGATAAAGACTTTCCTTTCGATTTCATTCCTATCTTTAATTGGGGCGACCTCAGTGCCGAGTGTAACTCCATCACCGGTTGGGGTGGCGGAGACGCTGGTGGATCATGCGCTGCACAGCCCGTCTGCTGCGATCACGTCGACACTGTGAGTATATCATCGGGACACCGCAACGCAAAACCGGCTGATGACATTTTTTCCCTTTCTTCCAGAACATGCTTGTTGGCATCAATTGCTCTCCGGTCAACATTGTTGGATAAGTTTAGACTTTTTATCATATGATTTCTATATGCGCTTCTGGTTGTCACTTTTTCTTTCTGGTCTTGGATACCGATATTTAGATCAACATGCATTTTCTCGAAATGGGTCTGTCACATTCAATCAATAGGATACGTTGAAGTTTCTGAAACGCGCGATCGATCGTCCAAGATGGTAGCCTGAGATGAATGAGCAACAGTACACATGGTCACCTGGTTGCGCGTTAATGAACGACACTAGCGAACAACGAGGCTGGCCAAGGAAGGTGACGGCACCCGGCGAAGAGTGCTTCATTGCCATATGCCTACTGTAACAGGGATGCGGCACACTCTGCAAATTCGTTACTTTCCAGACTCACCTCTCGCAGCACTAGATTGGCAACGCAAGGCTTGTAGGTATAGTTGAAAAAGCCCCGTTCGGGGACACGGCAAGTAAATATTTAATCGCCGCTTCGGTGTCTACCATGCCGATGCCATGAGCTGCCGGAAACATGTTGGTCTGTCTCTAGAAGCGTAGGGTCTTGTTTTTCCTCTTTCTTGAAGTTCTTTACGGAGCCACCACGACTTTCATTATATGAAATATAATCTTGGTTCATCAGGTAAGCATGCAAGTCAACGCCATGAAAGCCCAAGTGCAAGTTACTTAAATGTGTAGGACTACCGGTATGCCTGCGACGCGTTGCAATCTTAACAGCAAAAGTTGACATCGTACAGTACGAGGGCGAAGACATACAGTAAACAGAGTTAGTCATTTTGTTCAGAAGAGCATCCTACACGGGAATGGTGTGGAACGATTCTTTTTTGGTGCGTAGACCTATTGCATTCTCCACTTCGACGGCGGCACTTCGAATTCGAGATCGACCTTTGAAAAATAGAAACCACTCGTCCGGTCCACCATAAACCCAAGTGGAAGCCGCCCATATCGACAAACACCGCAGTGGAGGAAGGGTAAACTGCAGAGCGCAGATAGCATGTTGTTATACTCAGAGGGTTCAGCAAAAAAAACAGTTCGGTAGGAGCGGCAGCGGTTGTTCATCACCACGGCCGCACCTTGCGCACGCTTGCAATTCCATCTGGGGTCAGCCAAAGAACACGTGATATATGGGAGGGAACTCGTCGGTATGATTCTCGCAGCTCGACCACTCAGGACCGCTCGCACTGCATCACCCGGGCCCTTGACAACGAAGCAGCCATACTTGCCACTCCTGCTCCTTCCGTAACTACCCCGTGCCGCGTGCATCCGGTGCATAGACCCGTCCTCCAAATTCCTCAAGCCGATCGGTGGTTCG
>JBBPKM010000189.1:0-19111 GCA_038089255.1 Austroboletus rostrupii
TCCGCCCCGCCCACCCGCTCCGCCTCCCCCCCCTCCGCCGATGCCGAGCCCGCACCCCGCACAGACAGGTCCCCCCCGTTCGACTTCCAGGTCTTCCTCGACCAAATGAAGTCCCGCGCCGCCGATCCCGTCGCAAAATACCTCAGATCGCAAGTCCCCCCTTCACCCAGCCCCTGCCGTTGACAATGTTCCGCACCCAGCTTCCTCAGCAACTTTGCAAAGAGAACCTTCACCGTCAACGACCAGGTCAGGGTCATCAACGACTTCTTGAATGTGCGGTTATGCGACTCCCATCTTATGATCAAGCTCAATCATTCCATTTCTCCAGTTCATTGCTGCAAAGATGCGAGAATCCGACGTTTGGCGAAACGCATCAGACGCTGAATTCGACAACGCAATGGAAGGCATGGAGAAGCTGGTCATGAATAAGCTCTACGACTTGTTCGTCGCCTTAACACACCCACGCGCCCCTCATTTACCCATCTCGCAGTACATTCTCCCCCTCCCTCCCCCTCCTCACTCCCCCCCGACCCGTCACCGCAGACGATCTCGAACGGGATCGCATATTGGCTCAGAGAATCAGCCTATTCCGCTGGATCAAACCTTCTCATCTTGACATCCCCGACCTAGAGAGCGACGATCCAGGAATTATAGGCTTTCTCGACTTTGCTCAACAAGGTCTCTGATCTCATCTTTCTCGCCTTCCCTCGCTTAAACCTTCCCTGCAAAGAATTATGTAAAGTAAACCATTACAAGGCACCTAGGGACAAACTGATTTGTATCCTGAACTGCTGCAAGGTCATATTTGGTTAATATTCTTCATATCATTCCAGCCATGCGACTGACGGCGATCTTGATGACAGGCCTTCTTCGCCATTTGCGAAAAGACGAAGGAGCAGATTCGTTCGTTCCCGTCCTCATTTATGTCGTGCTCAAAGCAAACGCAGACCACCTTCTGTCCAACGTCGAGTACGCTCGTTTTTCCTTTAAGGCTCGATCTACTCGAACAGTTGGTCCAGATTCATCAATCGCTTTCGAAATCCTGCCAAACTGCAAAGCGAGGCAGGTTATTACCTGTCAAGTCTCGTAAGTATGAATCCCGGGATCTCGATTCATTTACGAGCCGGGTCTGGTGTAGATGGGCGCCGTTCAATTTATCGAGACAATGGACCATACGTCCGTCTCAAACATAACTCAACAAGAATTTGAACGGTAAATATGCTTGCATGTGTACATACCTTGCTATGCTAACTGCCAGTGGCTAGAAACGTTGAACTAGCCATCCAATCCCTACCTCCCTCGTTACCTTCTTCGCCGACGTCGTCTGTGTCTTCGCATGGTCTTCCACGATCACCCCTTCCCTCCCCACACGCAGGGGAAGAGTCTGCACAACCATTGACATTGTCTGTCCCCTCTCAGGCGCAGAGCATAGGTGAAGATGCACGCCGATTGCTGCAAAAGACTGGAGATGTAGTATCCAAGCCACTTGGCGCGATCAGTCGTATTTTTAGCGAAGCCCTGGATGAGAAAATGTCTTATCTCCCAGGTCCATTCGCGCCCTTTGAACTTGCAAGAGAGCGGGCTCAAGAAGGGTCAGATAGTCAAACTGGGCATGTACACTGGGCACATCCTGATCAGATTGCCCAATTTAGGCTAGGGGGAGGGAGCGCCCTAAAGACCAAGCAGGAAACCCCAAAGCCACCCATTCAGACAACGTACAAGCCTCGCGTTCGCAAACCATCGCCTGCGCCACCGTCACCCAGTGGCACGGCCTCCGCAGTCGAAGACCCGTCCGGAACGTCAAAGCCGGTTGCTGCTCCCTGGAAGCCTGTTCCGGTCCCCGCCCGGGCACAAGGATCTATTTCATCACAAGATGCACAATCCACGCCAGGTCCATACCCCAGTCCGCTCCCTCAACACTTACAACCGCCTTCGCAAACACAACATATCTCCCGAACGCCGACACCCTCGCTCGACCTGTCAGCTGTACAAGCAGAGATTGACCGAGCGCATGCACATGCGAGCGCAGCCTCCCGAAGTACACTCGCTCAGATATTCCCAAGCGTGGATGCGGAAGTGCGCGACTTGGTGCTGGAAGCGAATGGAGGAGATCTCGGCAAGAGCATCGAGGCATTACTGGAGATGAGCGGAAGTTCGTGATCGCATCGGTGGAACCCGCCAAGCGAATGGTGGCACTGCAGTACTGTGGGACTAGTGGCGAGTGATGGCGACGGCATGTTGTTATGTCGTTTACACATGAATACATACTTGTCAACTGCAATGATTAATGAACCAACATAATGGGAGAATATCATCCTCCCAGATCCCTCAAGTAGTACAAGGATCTGTTTATCCGACATGCTCTTGCGCAAAGCAATCTGCCCCGGGGCACGCGGTCGTCAAGCTAAACTGCGAAGTTCTTATCTATCAGGATCATTTTTTCCTTTTAGGGCACTAATGAACTATGCCCGCTTGATATCGCTAATGCTATCTTTTCCCTTCTGACTGCTTGACTCCACGAAGTAGTTCCGGATCCAATACCAATAGTATTCCTTTACGTTGATGAGCGCGCGCGCGCTATATAGAACTGGGCCGACACCAGGCCCAGGGTTAAAGCGAGCTCGCACCTCCCCAGCGATGTCCCTTTCCAAGCCAACTGATGGGCCTCCTGACCGTTCGGTCGAACACATCCTCAGCCCGGAAAAACCTCACAAAGCGCTTCAGGAAGTATACAATGCCCATTTGGATGTGTCTGGCATCGACGAACGTAAATTAATGCGCAAGGTAGACATGCGCACGTTGCCTTGGTTTTCGCTTTTGTATCTGCTCTCGTTTCTCGACCGGACGAGCATCGGGAACGCTAAGGTGGGCTCGACCAGTCTCAGTTCGGGTGCATCGGTTGACTGCCATCGTCAGTTATACAACATGGAAAAGGATCTACATTTGACCGACACGCAATACCTACTCTGCTTGACGCTCTTCTTCATCTCATATGCTATGTTTGAGGTGAATGCTTTTTTTAAAAAAAAATCTTTTTCAGGGGGAAAAAAAGGTTCACGTGCTTCTTGTAGGTGCCTTCCAATGTCCTCCTGAAACGGCTTCGTCCTTCTCTGTGGTTATCTACCCTCATGCTTTTGTGGGGTGTCGTCATGGTAGGCTGTCGACCGTTGACTTGGAAAAGTACGTTCGACTTGAACCCTGTCTTGTAGACGATGCAAGGACTTGTATCTAATTTCGGCGGTCTCATGGGTGTGTTCCATCGTTGGCTTGAGTTGACAACATTTTTCATGTCTGTCGCGTAGCGATGCGATGGATGCTCGGGATATTTGAGGCGGGACTCTTTCCGGGCGTCACATATTATCTCTCATGGTATGTGGTATGCCCTCCAACGCTTTCCAGCATGACGTCTTTGATTTATGGCGGCGAAACGACTAGCTGGTACAAGCGTAGTGAATTTGGAATCCGGCTGGCGATATTTTTCTCCGCGGCGACCGTATCTGGCGCATTCGGTGGTCTACTCGCAGTAAGGCAACCTTGTTTTTTTTTTTCCTTGACAAAAGAAACGCTCATCTCAATGTGGTCAATGTGGTGTCGTGGCATGTGCTCTTCAAGGCCGCGATCGGATCCCATATGAACGGTGTCGGTGGCAAGGCTGCGTGGGCTTGGATATTCATCATCGAGGGTCTCGTCACGGTCGTCGCGGGTGCGCTCTCATACTGGATCATCGTCGACTTTCCTCAAGATGCCACATTTTTAACCGAGGCGGAGCGCACCGTTGTCATCCGACGGCTTCAGGGGGACAACCAATTTAGTGCCGCCGGCGAACTTTTCCGATGGGAAAACATCGTGGCCAGCGTCAAAGATTGGAAGACGTATCTGGCCAGTACGTCTCTGATGTGATCGAGCGGACGCCGACTGAATCGATGGATCTAGTCATTACGTACGCAGGGAGTGCCATGCCCCTGTACGCCTTTGCGTTGTTCTTGCCGAGCATCATCTCGCACGTACGTCGATCTTTTTTTTGTGTGTGAGCACATTAAAAATGACATGACCTCTTTCGCCCCTACAGCTCGGTAATTGATTCTTCACGGCTTTTTTTTGTTCTTCTTTTGAAGGAATGCAGGCTACAAAGCCACTACGGCGAACCTGATGACCGTCCCCGTATACGTGCTGGCATGTGTATTCACGTGTGGCGTCGGTTTCCTGGCCGACCGCTACGGCAACCGCGGATTGTTTAACATGTGCGTTTGCAAACGCTCGCTTTTTGCAGATGGCTGACGAACATGCGGTAGATTTTTCCTCGGACTTGGTATATTATTACGATTGCTCAGCGCGCGCGAAAACTGAGTTCTTTTGACCCAGCTGCTGTAGGGTACATTATATTGATTGTGTCCCGCGATGCGACGCTCTCGTACGCGGCGGTATACTTGGCAGCTTGGTGAGGTCACTTGCTTCGCGACGTTGCCCGTTTCTTATCCTTGGTCTCGCAGTGGCATCTATCCGTGCATCTGTGAGTATCTTGTCCGTGGTAGGATTGGGCGTTCTATACTGACCGACGGTACACACGAACAGCCAATACGATGTAAGAGGTGCAAATGAAGTTTGAAATCCGTTATTGAGATGACTACGTAGTGCTTGGGCCGGGAACAACGTCGAAGGGTCTTACAAACGGAGCGTATCTCTCGGGATGGTTATCTCCGCGTACGTCTATACCCCGCATTTGGTGAACTAAACCTAACCTGGCCTATCTCGCTTATGCAGGGGTAATATTCAGGGAGCTGTCAGCTCCAACGTTTATCGCGCAAACCAAGCGCCGTGGTTTCCCCTGGGTCATGGTCTCGTTCTGATGTACATTGGCATTGGCTTGATCGCGACGATGACACTGAGGTACCTACTCAAAGCGGAAAACGCGCGACGGGACCGAGGAGAGAGAGAAGAGGTGATCGAGGGATACGATGGGGGGCTGGAGGCGAATGGGCGGTTTGGGAGCGTGGAAGAAGCCAAGAGAGAGAAGGGCGATCTATGGAGCGGGTATCGATACACGCTGTGACCCATCGCCATCGTTGGCGATCAGTGACACGAAATGAACGAAGGCACTAATGCAACCGGATCGCGTTTCTAGACAACCGAGTACCCTGGAATTCCCGGAAGCACGGGACAAGGGACACCCGTCAGGTGGGTTTCGGGGTGGCGATGGGGCGGAGATTAAGACTGACTCAGCGTGCCGACTGTCCTCGGGCAGCGACCACTCAAAAGCTAAAAGAGCTGCAAGGCCCAGCTTGTCTCGGACTCAGCCTAGGATCGATGACACTCCACGTTCAATTTTGCTAGTGAGAACATCAGAAAATTAATGTGAACCCGCGAGAACGAGATTCCGCTTAACCCCGCACCGGCCCTAAACACTTGCGCTATAGCCTTCCTGTCCCTTTTTATATTTAAAATCACGCCGACAGTGCCAAGCTGCTCCACCCCTCCGTTTTCTTCTTTTCCTTGTTCTTCTCCATCAATACCCTATCTATTCTCTCAACTCCCTTGTGTTATTAGCAACAAAAAACAAAAGCATGGGCCGACCTCTATATTCGCGCGCCTTCAACACCACCCCCGCCGTGCGGGTACCAGAGGAGCCGAGCTATGAACACTGGTCTTATCGCAACGCCTTCGATCCCGACTCGGACGAGTTCTTCGACAATGAAAACGCCGTGTACGAGGACTTCATTGGCCCCGTCGCATTTCCCGCGACCCAAGACGAGGGGGAGGAGGTGGAAGAGAGAGATATACTCGTCGTCCGGGTGGGCAACGCCAGCCCGATTTCGTCTGAGAGCAGTCTGAGCGATAGCAACGTTTCTCTCCCCCGGGACGACTCCGCACATCTCGTCGTCGATGCCTTTCACGACGCGAGGCGCGTCGACGAGGCAGAGACGTCGCTCGAAGAGCCCGCCGTGCGCGTCCGCCTTGCTGCGCGTGCGTTGCCTGGAGAAGTGCGAAGAGCCTCCCAGGCATTGGATGCTGAACGGGCGCAGCCACGTCGTGTGTTGGCGAGGAGCGCTCGACGCGGCTCATATGTTTATCATCTCCCGCGCATCGAACCAGTTCATGTTGCTGTACCTCCTCGCAGTGCTCCCATTCCCGTGCCTGCTGCCTCGCGCTACTCTGGTATGAGCGACGACCGTACGCTATCGTCACACAGCACCCCGCCTCGTCAGACGCCCGTCACCTCTTACCTGTCCATGTCTCCCCCACCTTCCTCTACCCCTAGAATCTACACCTGGGCGCGCAACCCGAGTCATCCCCCCGCTTCGCCGTCTTCTAGTGGCCCCCTTACCAATCCACATGCCCGCACTTCATACACACACCTTTCCCCCGCATTCCTTCGCTTCCGTGATGTAACCGTGTAGGCGCGACTCATCGCATGCGTCGTTTCGTTTCTCTTTGTCTCATGGGCTTTCAAGCTTCAAGGATCTCTTTTTGCATGCATTTACCTTTCATATATTTTTGACGCACATCTAATCCACTCACTTATCCGTCATATACACTCTGAGTGCAAAGTGCTACAATGATCTGCTTTGCTGTACCATCATGTGCTTCTATAGTTACCATGTTGCAGCAAGTGATTAGATGGCTCTCTTTTTTCGTAGAGCTCTATTTGTCGAATCTCATTCGCTTTCCTACTTGTAATACCTCGAGTGTTGTTATCCACCCCATCGCGCGTCCCACTGCCCAATGCTCTCGCAGATTGCCCACGTTGCTTTGTCCGATGTCTTGGACAGGATCAAGCAAACGGTGTCTTCCGCCTCGGGATGAGGTGTTCTTAAAGGTGGCTCTTTGCCCGGAGTTTCTGGAATGTACGCCACGGGCGTCATGGGGCCAGAATATAGCCCAATCGCGATAAAAGGGTTATGATCGTCTCCGCTCGATGTGGACGTAGACAAGACAGATCTATGTCAACCTGTCAGTGCGCGACCACCAAAAAGCGAGGAAGACGGCGTACACGGCAGTATCGATCACCGATCGCACAAACGCGTCGTCCATTAAACCCTTCCAGCACAAATGCGTCACGTCGTCGATCGAGGCCGGCGACGGCACCTCGTACACGGCCACGTACGGATCAACGCGATCATTGGCGTACAGCCTTTCGTTGCGATCAACGTCGATTGATCTCCGCGTATTTGCCCACGTACCTCTGCGCGCCCAAACACGCCATGCCGACCCACTCGAAGAGCAAGTCGAGCCGCGCTCGATGGTCCTCGACGTCTTCGTCACTGGACCGAACGAGGTCGCCGACGGGGGGGACACGTACGCCCGTCTGGTGGCGTATACGGGGCGCCACGTTGTTTGTCGTGGATTCGGGCGTCGGTGCGCCGACGTACGCGACGGTCCATTTAGCCAGGTTAGTCGCTGCTCGGGCCTCGTCCCAGATGGCCAGCGCGGCCCTGTGACGCGCCTGCACCGCGACGCTCGTCGTCTCGCGTTGGAGTGGCACGTGTATCACTGTCCCAACCGTCAGGGGCCGTGTATAGAAAAGACCGGCTCTTGTACGAACGCACCGTATTGTTCTGGGCATCCTTTGAAGGGGAGTTTCTTGCCCACGACGCCGAGCCGCTCGTAGAGACGTTTGGAGACGCAGAGAGTGAGAATGCCCCGCGGATCGATGCACCACGTGTCATCGGCGTCGCCCAAAAGAACAGGGAGTGCTTTAAAGGACCTGGACCTGATGGCATGTCAACCGGCTTGGAAGACTCGGAGCAGTATTTCGACGGACGTGTCTGGTACGGCGTGCGCGTACAGCTCCGACAGGGTGAACGGGGAGGTCGAATAAGTCGTCTTGAGGGCAGCGAACGCGTGCGTGTCTGTGATACGCGACGAGAAGACGAGGTCGATCTATGAAGTGAATGCCCGAGATGAGAACGGATCTCAGGAGGGAAATCAGAGGACTGACTTGTTGGACGAATGGACGTGACGCCGCTAGCCGCTCTAGTTGAGATGAAGGGAGCGTCGCGGTGCTTAGTCTTGTCCTCGACGCTCGCATATCAAAGGGGGTAGGATCAGACACACTTTTGGAGATGTCTCACGGCTGTTTTCTTGAGTTGTCGTTCTCTCGTGCTCTCGTCGATCGTGCTGCTCCGTGAGTCTGCGATAGCATAGTGAACTCATGATATCAGTCACCCCCAAGGACTGAGTGCATTTCGCACTATGAATCAGAGCAGTACCCCCCCATTTGCGACAAATCCAGCTCAGGGCTGGTTGGACATGCGGTCGAACCCCGTGTCCATATTTTTGCGCAGGAGAAACTGGCAGGATTATTGGCACGCGGGTGGAGCACTGCTTATCTCTTGGGAACGACATCTAATACATTTCTATTTGTCCAGTCCTTGACATGACACGAGTCGAGGAACTTCTTGCAACACATTCGACCATTATATTACAGAATGGAAGATTTAGTCACAGCAAGTTCTACGGCGTCATTTCCGCCTATCTGTTGGGAGCAGATTCGAGTTCCTCGACGAAGTTAGGGAAGCTTCATAGATGATCTCGAATCTGAAAGGTTTCAGATGAATCATTTACATACAAGATATTGTGCATAACACAATGGATGGTGCCTGGACCTATGGATGCATCGATGAGCCTCGCTCACAAGCGTTAACCATCGATCGAGTTGGCGGCCATCTTCAAGTCAGCATCTCCCCATCGATTTGAGATTCTGAAGACTGCGCTGATCCACCAAGTCGCTACTACTAGAATGGAATATTTAGCGAATCCAAGGTTGATAGCTTGAGAAAATCGCTGAATTGCCTGTCAATTCGTCCAGGTTTCTTGTACACCTCGACGTGAGCCCGACTACACAAGATAACCTGAGTTGCAACTTTCAGCGCAACACACACATAACTTCAGATTCGAACACGCTCAACTGGCCCACCATTCTTCCAACGTCGGCATTTGAATTTCGATCTTTTGTGTCGAGTCACCCTTGGCGACAGTAGTCACAACTCGTCAAACTCGAGTATATGCGATTCACCTGCGATCAACGCGAACGCTGCCACACGATAGACTCGCCCACTTGCATTCCGGACCAATTCGAACCAAATACATTCGACGTCGCTTTATCACCCAACTTTGTTTGCGAAACAACATTAAGCGCAACGCCAATGGCAGCAACAGGTGCTTGTAGACGAATGGGAGTTGTGGCTGTTCGCAGGTCTGTCCGAGAGGCGAGAAGGGGCGGGGAAGCAAAGAGGTGCGGCATGTGCTGTAAGGACTGCACGCCGCCGAACACAATGCTGCGTACTGGTCAAACCCACCCTTGCGTGTGACGCAATCGCACAAACGAGTCAGCATTGAGTACATACCCACGTTGTTGCATATAATGAATGTGCCGAGAAATAACACCGCGTTGATGAAGTCCTTGAGCAGGAACATGACAACGCCCTAATCAGGCAGCGATCTTCTGAGAGCACAGCACACTGCACACACGTCCCGAACCTACACCTTGAGCAGGCGTGGTATCTATGCCGCCCTCAAACACGGCAGCGCGAGGAACGGGGGTTGCGACAAGTGGCACAGCCGACCGAGGCCCGTTGAAACTTCTATTTGGTACGGCTCGTGATGATTTTGCTTGGGGTGTGCTCGAAGTGGGTCTCGGGCTTCGGGCGCAGAGCCAAGTACGCGCGAACCTTGTCGCGTGATAGACGAAGTGCAAAGCAGGAAAACGTTGCCTAGACTGCGCCTTTACTTTGTCTCTGGTCCGTTCGTTTGTGGGCCACAGCGGAAGGGACAGTGGCAAGGATGCTAGAGGGCAGTGGCCGTGGCAATTTCCCAAGTTAGACTTGTGGCATTACCACCACACTACTATGTCGCCACTTTGGACCATCGCGAACTATGGCAGAACTGTTAGGTGGTCAACGAGGGGTATTATCAACAACTCGCTTCCCGACGGCTTCGATTTTTTCTCAAACTTCCTCGACGTCCACGAGCAAAGATTACTATTGACCACGGCACTAAGCCAGCTCGACGCTACGGAAAGCATACGTGTCCGTAGACTTCAGAGGGATTATCGTGCTAGGCGTTCAATCTCGGACAGTGCTCCTGTGGTCGATTTATTTTTTCCAGATCGTTATTACACATTCTACGATGTAAGTACTCATTCTGAGTTTACTTTCGACTATTCATTCCGCAAGGGACACTATGACAATGTAATTCGGCGTTATCGCGAAATTCGTTTGTCCACTTGGCCAGAATGCGAAATCCCGAGCCTTACTCCACTGTTGGACCGCCTACGAAATCTCTGTCCCTCAAGAAGCACACAGACTCACTTACTGCACCTGGCTTCAACTGGAGAAATCCTTCCTCATGTTGATAATATATCTGCGAGTGGTGAATGGATCTTGGGCGTGAGCTTGGGAGCAACCAGGACGTTACGGATGGAACCCGTCAACTCTACAGGATCCCATAAATTTGATATAACACTTCCTTCCGGCAGTGTTTATCTTCAACGGTAATGAGTACGCGTCTTCTTTTGAATCTTCACATTGAGGACATAGTAGGGGCGATATTCGCTACAACTGGAAGCACTCAATTCTACCCCCAACCGACATAGGGAAGTGCGCGCAACGTGTCAGCATAATGATTAGGGTACGCATACATTTTCTCGCACTTTCAAGCTTTCCTCAGTCCGAGACAGGATACTACGGAGAAAAACTGAAGTTGAGATGCATGAGTTACTCGTGGTACGCTGGATATATCCAATGTGCAGTGTGGATGTGTTCGACGCTCGAACCAACGCTTTGAACGTTGGATGTGACCTGATGGACTTGCGTACGCTGGATCGTCAATTTGACGTTCAGGTAGAAACTTTTTCGTGCTCTTGATGTTGTCTCATTCCCTGGGAAGATAAACATTGCTTGTCTTAGCGCGACATTCTCTCTTTCTCCGATTTTTTTCCGACGGGGAAGTCTGGTAAACATGCACAACTTCGGGACACGACTTCCGATCTCTCGGCGACGGCGATGCCCAGCTAATCATTTACGTATGCATGCATGCCATAGGCCTCGCTACAAGTCGGAAATTATCTGTGCTCCAGATCTGGCGAGGTGGCTTAGGCCCTCGGCGCGACCGGTTAGTATTTCCGTGGAGTACAACCATGTCGAGACAGATACGCGGCATCGTCACATTCGAATTTATGCTTCTACGATACGTACTGGCTTGATGACGCTAGTCCATGACACCGATTTTGGAGACGTGACTCAAAAACCAATTATAACTCGCTGGATCTGTAGGCAACGCCTGGCACCTATAGTTGTATGAATATGCTACAGTTCTTGTTGTCTATTGACGTGGCTAACCCAGAGCGCAGATCTTCGAATTAGGTGATTTCCATTATGATTGGTCAACCATCGAATGTGTGTATGTCTTCTTATCAAGGGTCAATGTTTTCGCAGGTCTAGGTGAGTGTGCGCTCCGTGACCTTCTGGGCGTTCCGTGGCTTGCCAGCGAGTTGATAGCAGCGCGAACCCTCGTATTGCTCCTTTTGGAAACTCTCCGTCTCTTCGATTGCCGTACTTACAAAGTTCCAGGAAGTAAAGAGGTTTGCTCGTTTGTGACACGACATCACACCATGCCGCGTCCGACTACTTCACGAATCTTTAAAAGAGTCGATTACCTTTAGCTATGATTCTCACCGACTTTTTTTCCCCCTGTTTCACGACGTCTGCGAATTATGACACACGTCCCCAAAGACCAAAATATAGAGATGTCTCCGGTCAATACCGTTGAGACAGACGAGGATGTATCCTCTAGTACCATGCCCGCCTATCCGGGAGTTGACAGTGTCCCCATGTTTGACATTGAACATACACGCGTAGAAGACGACCCGCGTACTTGGTCGAATATTAGAAAGGTCGGTTTTTCATTCTATGGTTACGAAAAAATGTAGCCGACGCTAATCAACTGAAAAGAACATGATTCTGGTCATCATTACAAGTGCCTCCGTAATCGCAGGACTATGCGCCAACATTCAGAATCGTGAGTTTTCTCTGTGTTCGCAACATCTACATTTAAGGACGGAGACGCTAGCTGCGAATTCCCAGATTGAGCTGGATTTGCATTCAGCCGCCTCGAAAATCAGCTTGAGTCTATCCCTTTCCATCCTCGTCCAAGGGAACTCTCCTCTTGTATGGAGCGCAGTGAGTGAGATAAAGGGCAGAAAGGTATGTCAAATGACACCCTTACCTCTGCCGTTGCACTTACCGACTTATTATCGCTAGTTTATTTATTTATTTTCTCTCGTGCTATTTACGGCTGGCTCGGTCATTGTGGCTGTTTCGAAGACAATCAGTCTCTTCATTGCTATGCGGGTGGTTCAAGCGGCTGGGTAAGTTGCTGCGCTTGTAAAGGATGCTTTTACCCAATTTATTTCCCAGCACGGGTGCTGCGATTACGATCGGTGCTGCAACCCTCGCAGATATTTACGAGCCTCATCAGCGAGGGTCCATGATGGGCATATTTTACTCCGGCCCCCTGCTGGGTCCTGCAGTCGGATCTGTTCTCGGTGGTATACTCACACAGGGTTTTGGTTGGCGTGCGGTTTTTTGGTTCCTCGTGATTTGGGGAAGCATCCTGCTCTCGGCGTTCTTATTTCTATTCAAGGATACGTTCAGGAAAGAACGGAGTTTTACGTACCATAATGCCCTCAAAAAATGCGCCCAAGGGCGCAAGCTCGCGAAAGAAAAGGATGCCACGCGGGGGGGTCAATCTATCAGCGAAGAGTCATCGAAGGACGCAACTTGGGGAGCACAAACACCTAAAAGCGACGTGGAAGCGCAATCAAAAATCGTCCCAATACCCGCTTTCCAAGAAGTCAAATTGTCTATCATGGATGTTAATCCTATTCCTCCCTATTTAGGGATATTAAGCCGTAAGAACAATGTTCTTGTTCTGTTTTCTTCGGGTGGGTACTACGGCGCCAAACTTGACCAGGTGGATTGACTGGATTGCTTTTGCAGGACTTTTATTCGCGGCTAACTACAGCATAACGTATACTTGTGCAAGAACCATGTCGTTGTACTATAAATGTGATGCTTTCACGACAGGATTGGTCCTACTCTCTTATGGACTCGGTCGGTATATCTTTTACATCCGACAGTCCATGTATTCTGACTAGTATTCATTGTTTAGGAAGTATTCTGGGCAGTGTTTTGGGCGGAAAATGGTCTGACAGAGCGCTCGCTCGAGTAGAGGTTACCAATGGAGGGGTGAGCTGCCCAGAAGTGAGTGATCAAGTTCCACCAATGGCTCGGAAACTAACACCATGGGCACAGGTGAGATTAGAAAGTACCAAGCTTGCCATGTGCATGCTTCCTCCCGCTTTTCTTGGGTACGCTTGGGTATGCCAACAGCACATGCACATCGCAGTGATCTGCGTCATGCTTTTTTTATGCGGGCTTTTCTCCATGTACGTCGATGCATATCCACACTGTCTCGCTTACCCTTGACGGATGGACGATCAGATGGATATACGCGAGTGTGTTGACATACATCGTCGATGCTAACGTTGGTCGATCGTCCAGCGCGGTCGCCGCCAACGGCTCTTTCCGCGGTCTAACGGCATTCATCGCTGCAGAGATTGCGGTACCGTTGCAGGTATGTCATCTCACCTTTACGGACGCGCTGGCCGGCGCTTATGTGCGATTTAGGACACCATCGGCGACGGAGGACTGTATACACTGTGGGCTGGCTTGATGTTGCTGGCAGAGCTGATGATATTACTCGTGCTATACAAAGGCAAGCGGTGGCGCGAAGCGAGCATTGAAGCAGACAAGAGAAAATGGGGGTCATAACTGAACTCCTTGGGGAAGTTTGTTGTGTGGTATTCACCGACTTGGCGACTGAAAGCAGAAAGAGCGCTTCGTTTTATTCATGGCAGTGTATGTATGCGAGGTGTTGAACCTTTTCAATTGTGCTGCCATATGGAATCACAAATGCACATTTATTCCCACCGCGTTATGTCTACTACGCACGACTCAATGTATGCTATTTGCACCGCGAACTTCGCTAATCCCACCGCGTTTTATGTTGCACACACCGCGAACCTCCCTGATCGCACCGCGTTGTACGCTGCAGACAACAATTTTTACTATGTACTCTGCATTGTTATTGTACATACCGCGTTATTTATTGCACAGCGATATTCCCTAATGCTCAAGTTATTATGTTGGTAGTGGTCCTTGTCTATTTGACATCAACGGCAAAGAAAAGGGAAATAAGAATCTACACAGTGCAGCCATTTAGTCCATATGTAGTTCCTTCAGAAGACATTCACATATTTCGTCAACAATCTCATCCACATGCTGGAAAGCAACTCCTGCTTCCAACACTTCGAACATCCTCTCCTTGCAGCCACTCCCAACACGTCCAAATCGCATTTCTGTCTTGAAGCGTTTGACCGCTTCATCATAAGACTGCGGGTTTCTACCGTCAAGGAGGTAGCGACCCATGCCATTCCACCATACACAATGCCAATCCTGTTCACATGACAACGGCTCCTGGCAATCATCAGCATGCCTAAGGATGCAAGGTTCTTCAGCCGCTATGATACGACAGTGTTCGTTGAGGACAGTCTTGGCCAGGGCCAAACCTGTGAATACATCCAAACCTATCATACAATGCTGCGCCTTCGTGAATTGCGTTAGGGAGAATTCTGTAAGTTGTTTGAATGCGATCCGAAACAACTTAGTGAGACGGTATTCGACTGCGATGTTCATTAACTCGGGTGCACTGAACAGCCAACGCAGTGCTTTAATGCGACTCTCGACATAGTCCCAGGTCATGCGCCCACAGTTGTACTTGTCACAAAAGACGACGAATTTTTCTAGCTCTTCTTTTGTGTATTGACCATTGGGACGAGGGCTACAAATAGTATGGAGTTCAACCGGCAACCAGTCACGGTAGACATGAGAACTCACAAGCCAAGGTGATGTTCCACAAAGAGGTCGAATGTTGACGAAGCGAGGGCTCATCATCGCATAGTCCCTTGCCGGAATTCTTTGTACCTGCATCAAACATGTCTAGAAGGACTTGCGCATGTCACGACAGATGGCTTATTTGCATCCAATATAACACGTTTTCGACCTATGCAATCACTGTTGAACTTCGTGTCTGTAATTGTGGTTATCCTCGCAGCTTACTCGAAAAATGTGACACCCTTCCTCTTGAAAGTAGAACCTCGGATGGCGGAGTACCAGTTCCGCGAGAGCAGGAGATATCGACATGAATTCAATGAAAAGACGATGCGAAGCGTCCTAAACTTGCGCAAACAAGTGCTCTTCTCCACCCGTCGTGCAAGTCCTAATCAACTGTGCCCTTCTCTCCTCTCCAGGACGATCCAATCCCATCTTCTCGCTTATGGTTTATCTCGCTGTCCATCCACTGGTGCTTACCCAGACTGTCATTGAAGCCTCAAACACTATGTCTCGATTCCGCCCCCTGCGTATGTTTCGGCTCAACAATAGCACTTACCATTCTACTATTGCTATGTGAGTCGACTTCCCTGATTTCCTTAATGTATATGCTGATGTGTTTCGCATTCCCTCGAGGCCATGTCTCCCTTCCTGTCACCAGCTCTTCCATTCAGATCGATGAAGACATCGCCCTTCATCCTCCCCCGCCGTCATCGGCCTCTGCAAGGCACAATTCTCCTAATTGTGTTGCGTCGCCTCATCAAGTGTTTTCAGACACGGACGATGATGTGAGGCCGTCTCCAGCGAAGCGTACACGCAAGTTGTCCAATGCCGACCAAGCTTCTATTGCTAATGTGAGTACTTACTGATCTCCCAATGTTATATGCTGATACGTTTTGCATTCCCTCAAGACTGCGTCCTCCCCTCCTGTCATCAGCTCTTCCATTCAAATGAATGAAGACATTGTCCCTAGTCCTTTGATCTCTTTGTCAACCATCCGGTCCTTGAAGAGGATAAAAGGTGTGGTTCCATTCCTCCGTCCCGTCGACCCAGTCGCCCTCAACATTCCTCTATTATAAAGAACCCAGTGGATCTCTCGACCATCGAGCACAAGCTTATTTTTCCAACCCTCAAAAGCTCGATCCCAATCCTAAAAATATGTATTGGATTAATGCAGGCGAGTTCATGCTGATGTTTGTCTTGTGTTCACCAACTGTCTCGTCTTCAGTGGTCCGGGTCATGTTATCCCTAAAGTGGGAAGGCGGCATATTGAATCTGTCTTTGACAAGCAAATAAATTTATTGCTGTGGTATGTGAGTGATGATCGTTTTCGTTGATCGGATACTAAACCGTACAGTAGATCAAGCCCTGGTGAAGACTGTTACCCCTCCGCCTCCACCTCCCAAGAAGGACAACCTCCCATCATAGGTATGTGTGTCTACCTCAGTTGCAGTAAATCGTCGCAATGAAATAGAACAAGGGTCTGTATGCTCGAAGAGAGATGTCCCCCGTAACTCAAGTTTTTTGCTAAGTTGTTGGCGGAGTTGAATTGCAAGCAGCATTCAGCTGTCGTGGATCCATTTTATGAGCCAGTTGGTGAACATTCTTTACTGCAATTTCCATTCTGTTACTCGCCAGACCATTTTAGATTCTGCAAACTGGAGATTCCTACGTACTTAAGATCGCTGTCTATGAGCACCTGTGTAATATTAAATTATTAAATTGCTTAGTTAAGTGCGAAGTGGCCGCTTCTCGGCTCGCTTTCTGGCTCATACCGAACCTTCAGGCTAACTACAAGTGTCCTGCACCATGGACGGTGACATTCCAAATGATGTTCCTGGAGACCACAACTTCAATGAGAACGACCTTCCAGACATGCTTCCTTGTGTCCCTCGACTTGATCAATACTCGGCAAATGTTCTACTCGCATGCGATTTTATCTTGGATGTTTATAAACGGGCCCTTCAAGTTTTGAGACAAGAGGATGCTGACCCTCTGCGGTTGGTGTTTCACTGTGACGAAATTGGGAGTACTGCCATTCCACTTCTAGAAGCAATTGCCGGAGATCTGTCAACAAGTGAAGCCCCGTCTGGAAATCTCGGCAATTGGCTACTTGCCACCCACACGTTGCTTGTAGTGCTCTCAAAGCGACTTATGGACTTTCGTGAAGCCTTGGGAGATAGGTATTCATATACCTCGTATCATGTTTATGCTGCTCGAGGCTAACACATTCTTACAGTGGAGAGAGGAGCGTTGTCTTCCTTCGACCAATCAGAGAGGTTATGGCTACTCAGCGAGGACGACCAAGAAAGGAGATAGATATTGATTACTTGTGGGAGGCTATGTCAAACACGCGCCATATCAAAGATCATGCGGCTTTCAAGAACGGCACTCTACCGGTCCAGAAGACGGCGCTTTGTCAAATAACGGACAAGGCTCGCGAGTTTGGCGCTGGCCCCCTTTTCGACAAGATTCTTCCGCTACTTATGGAGCACACGCTAGAAGACCAGGAGCACCATCTATTGGCCAAGGCTATCGACCGTGTCTTGTACAAGCTCGATGACCTCGTGCGCCCTTATGTGCACAAAATCTGGGTCATTATCGAACCTCTACTTGTCGACGAGGACTACTACGCTCGTGCCGAAGGCCGCGAAATCATATCCAACCTTTCGAAAGCAGCCGGTCTCGCCCACATGATCTCTACCATGCGCCCTGACATTGATCATGCCGACGAATACGTCCGCAATACTACCGCCTGCGCGTTTTCTGTTGTCGCCTCCGCCCTTGGTATCCCGTCCCTTCTCCCCTTTTTCAAGGCCATCTGCCATAGCAAAAAATTGTTGCAGGCGCATCACACCGGCATTTGAATTGTTCAGCAAATCACCGTCATGACGGGCTGCGCTGTGCTTCCACCCTTGCGTAACCTTGTGGGTTGCATACCCATAGTCTGACGGACGAGCAGCAAAAAGATCGGACGATGACAGCGCTGGGTTTCGCTGCCCTGGCGGAGGCCGCGGCACCTTATGGTATTGAGTCTTTTGGCGAGGTGTTGAAACCTCTGTGGCTAGGTATCCGTCTACACCGGTGGCAAGGGCCTTGCCGCCTTCCTGAAGGCCATTAGGTTTATAATCCCCCTCACGGATCCAGAATACGCTTCGTATTATACCAAGGAAGTCACAGTGATCTTAATCCGAGATTTCTAGACATCCGATGAGGAGATGAAGATTGTCCTTCAAAGTCTCAAGCAATATGCCGCTACGGAGGGTGTCACAGCGCAGTACATTAAGCAAGACATTCTGCCCGACTTTTCAAGTTGTTTTGGGTTCGACATATGGTGCTTAACCGGCGTAACTATCGTCAAGTCGTCCATGGCGGAGCTCACGCAAAAGGCGGGCCTGTCAGAGATCGTCGAAAGGATCGTGAACGAGCTCAAGGACGAGGCGGAGCCGTACAGGAATATGGTTATGGAGACGATCACTAAGGTTGTTGCCACGCTTGGTGCTTCAGACATTGACGAACGCTCGAGGTTTGTCTCGTGGACGGATCATTTATTTGTTCCAGGAGCAAACTACCGAGGACCAAGTAGCGCTCGACGGGTTCGGTACTGTCGTCAACGCCCTTGCTACCATTCTTTGGCATCTGAACAATAAGAACACCAAGGTTCGCCAACTAGCTAGATAGTTAATGTCTAATGAACCAATGGCGTGCTTAAGCAGCTGTCGTAAAACGTTCAGAGGATGCACAGCCCTTATGTGTAACAGCAACACTCTGAATTGCGCGGGGTCGGTTGTGTACATTGCGTATACTTAATGTATATCGCTCACACTTTATGTACATAAATCATGCGACTTATGTGAATTGTTTGCTCGGCTATGTGTGGGGATTTTTTTGGGGTTTACCACGCCATAGTTTACCACTCCATAACGCGGTGCCAACAGCAAAGTTCTCGGTGTGTGCAACATATAACGCGGTGTGAGCAACAAAGTTCGTGATGTGTGCAGCATATAACGCGGTGTGTGCAACATATAACGCGGTGCGAACAGCAAAGTTCGCGGTGTGTGCAGTATATATTGAGCTATACATAGTAGACATAACGCGGTGGGAATAAATGTGCATTTATGATTCCATAGTATGCGCAATAAACCACTAACTTTCGCTCACAA
>JBBPKM010000190.1:0-19082 GCA_038089255.1 Austroboletus rostrupii
ACTTGGTTCATCTGAGGCTATGCTCTGCCCTACCCAGTCAAAGTGTAACAAAAGAACCAAACTCCTAAAGAGTGACTAGTTTCATCTAGGGTTGCCCACCATTTCATCCAATAGGTTTTCTAATTGGCGCAATTGACAGGCATTCCCTGCACCCTCAAGTGTATCTGACTCTTCTGGTGAAGCACCCACTGATCCAGATGAACCAATAGCTGAAGAAGACCAGGAGACCTGTAATCTTAGAAATCAGCTTGAGAGGTCCCTCATCATCCTGCGCATACCAACCCTGCCAAGTCCTATGCCACAACTGCAAGCTGGAAGAATCTTTGCCTTCCCACCCCCTAACATACCAAATGCACCAAATGTTGCAGTACCCACTGCCCAGATGTCTAACGCACCAGCTGCTGTGGTAAAACCAACTGATCTTCACCTTGGTACCCCTGAAGACTTTGATGGATCCTATGCCTGAGCCATTCCATGGCTACAGTCAGTACAGATGTATGTACTTAGCCATTAATGACAAATTGTATGATGAAGAAAGAGACCACCATCACATGGGCAGACACCTTTCACAAATCAAAACTAACAGCTGGAACCTTCTCTATGGGAACCTGAGCTGAATTCAAAACAGATTTCCACATCGCGTTTGAAAATGCAGATCTCAAAGGCGACTCCCTGGCATGGCTCGCTAGGGAATGTATTTATGAAAACAGATCAAGTGGATATAACCCTGCCCTTGAAAAATACATCACCATGTTCCAAAGCAAGGTTGCTCTTACTGGGATCACAGATGACCAAGTCCTGATCAACTACTTCGCCTTGGGAATACCAGTCTCCCTTATGAGGAAAATCCAAACTATGGAGAAAGTGCCCAAGAAAGTTAAAGAATGGTACACAAAAGCCGCCCATTTCACTAGTTTCGAAGAACGGACACTTGAAATTGCAGCTCAACATCATTGCAGCAATACCCCATTCACCCCCATCCAAACACGAAACATGCCCACTCGTGACCCAAATGCTATGGACGTAGATGCTGTCTGCATCAAGAGGCTTACTCCTGAGGAAAGAGAAAAGTGTCGAAAGGAAGGACTTTGCTTCCTATGCCGAAGAAAGGGACACTCTATCAATAATTGCCCCAATAATATGTGCCCCACCCCTCTGGCACAGATCATTCGAAAGATCAACAAAGAACCTTGTGCTAGCATCACTGAGGTACTAGACAATGAAACCATTGGAAAAATCCACTTGGATTTTTAAATGGAAGAACGACCACAATGCATGTATCTCCCCCTCTAGATGTGTCATGTAATGCTGTACCAGTAACTATGAAGGCAATGCATATCCCCATTCACATTATGCTGCCTCTCAACATGAACATCAAAGTCATTGCTGCCATGGCTCTCATCGACTCTGGTGCCCAAGTGTCTTGTATCGACTGGGAGTTTGCCTGGTCAAGAAAATTGCCAAAAATGCACCTGCCCATACCTGTCACAATTCGAAACGTAGATGCTTCAACCAACAAAAATAGAATGGTCAAATTCAAAACAAGTCTCTTTATCAATATTAATGGCTATGTACGGTCCACTGAGTTCTACCTTATGAACTGCAGTAAAGAAACGATGATCCTTGGATTTCCATGGCTAACAGCCATGAGTCCAAACATCGACTGGAAGAAGAAAATGCTAGAGATACCCAAAGAATCAGACCAAACCGCAGAAATGGTTGCCATGCATGAACAAGTGAAACAACAGAAAGAGCAGCTTTACAACCTTCACCATTCTAACTACACAACACCTCTGCTTGGACATGTAAATGTAGATGCACTTGTCGACAAACATCTTTTCAGCTATCTAGATCAAATAGAAGATGACATCTTCTGTAGCAATATTTGTCTGGCAAGAGACATGGCACACATTAAACCCCTACAAACTTTATCATGAACAGTCCTTGCTAATGGATGGTTCATTCCGAATCCCATGCTGACCTGTGCTGCCCTCAAGACATCTACAAACCTTGCAATCAACACTAAAAAGGATGAAGCAATCCTCCCTTCCCAGTATGCCAAATTTGCTGATATCTTCTCAAATGAAGATACTCCACTACCGCCAAATCATGACTGTGACCATTAGATAAACTTAGCAGAAACATTTAAACCAAAGATAAGAAAGCTATATCTGCTTACAGCAGAAGAACGAAAAGCACAAGACAAATTCCTAGACAAGAACATAAAATCGGAAAAGATACGCCCTTCAACGTCTCTACAAGCTGCTCTGTTCTTCTTCATTAAAAAGAAAGATAGAAAATTATGACCAGTCCAAGACTATTGTTATCTCAACAAACATACTGTTCATGATGCATACCCCCTCCCTTTAATTTCCGACCTCCTTGATAAGTTGCGAACTGCCACAATATTCATGAAGTTTGATGTCCACTGGGGCTATAACAACATACGCATAAAAGAAGGAGACCAGTGGAAGGCTGCATTTATTACCCATTGCGGCCTCTTTGAGCCTGTAGTCATGCTGTTTGGACCAAAGAATGCTCCGGCGATGTTCCAACATTTCATGAATAAAGAATTTCGAGATCTCATTGCAGAAAGACAGATCGTTATCTATATGGATGACATTTTAATCTTCTCCCCCGACCAAGTAATGCACAACGAGACAATGAGGTGAGTGCTTCAGCACATGCATGAACTTCACCTCAAATTATGCCTGGCCAAGTGTTTATTTAACTCAGAAACTGTCAAGTACCTCAGAATGATTGCTAAACCGGGAACTCTGGCCATGGATTCCATTAAATTAGAAGGTATTGCCTCTTGGCCTACTCCAATCAAACCAAAAGATGTGTGGTCCTTTCTAGGATTCACAAACTTTTACCACCAATTTGTGCCTGGTTACTCTAACGAGGCCCACCCACTCCTTGATTTAACAAAGAAAGACCACCCATGATCCTGGACTCCAGCCTGCAAGTTTGTATTTACATGACTTAAAGAAATCTTCACATCCCAACCCATTCTTCAGATGCCAGATACTACATGTCCCTTTGCCATCACCACAGACGCTTCTAAATTTGCCACTGGCAGCATTCTGCTTCAAAACGATGAGAACGGCAAGTGGCATCTGTGCTTCTATTTATCTCAAACATTCTTGGCCATGGAACACAACTACGATATCTACGATCAAGAGCTCCTTGCTGTTATCCATGCTCTGGGAGCCTGGCAACATTACTTGCTGGGATCGGCTCACTCCATCCAGGTGTTCACCAATCATAAAAACTTAACATATTTTAAGCAGCCGCAAAAGCTGAACTGACAGCAAGCTTGCTGGCTCCTTGACATCGCCGACTATGATATTTGTATTTCCCATGTTCCTGCTGCCCAACTCGCCACCCCAGATGCATTGTCACATCGCCCAGATCGCTGTCCTGACGATTCTATGGACAACACAGAGATTACCCTCTTACCCCCTTCCCTTTTTGTTAATCTTATCGATATTACTCTTCATAATCGCATCTCCACTGTATTGTCCACCAACCCTCTCGTTTTATGCACTTTACAATCCATTAATGAGGATCTCCCTCACACCCTACGCTTCTGCCTTACTGACTAGCAGCATCATGACAACATCCTCCTGTATCGCAACCATGTCTATGTTTCTCCCAATGTATCCTTACGACGTTCCATAGTTGCCCATTGTCACAACCATGCCACCGCTGGATACCCAGGGTATTTAAAAACCTGTCAGCTTGTCTCTGCTGAATTCTGGTGGCCCAGTCTTGTGGCCTTTATACACTCGTACATCTCCAGCTGTGCAGTGTGCCAGCAAAATAAGGTCAATATGCACCCAACAATCTCTCCCCTCACACCTATCGCCTCCTCATGCATACACCCCTTTCAACAAATATCTTGTGATCTTATTACCAATCTTCCCTCCTCACATGGTTTTGATGCCTTATTGGTTGTGGTCAACCATGGTCTTACAAAGGGAGTAATTTTATGCCCTACCATGAAAACTGTCACTGCCAAGGGGATAGCCAACTTATTTTTTCATTCCATATACTAACGTTTTGGCCTCTACAACAAAGTAATCTCCAACCAAGGCCCACAATTCATGTCGGCCTTCACCAAAGAATTGGGATGACTCCTTAATTATAAGCTTGCCCTATCCACAGCATATCATCCACAGACAGATGGAGAAATGGAACGAGTCAACCAAGAAGTCGAAACATACCTCCATATTGTATGCAGAAACTATACAACAAATTGGTTGGACCACATTACAATGGCAGAATTCATGCATAACCATTGACCCCACTCTGTTACTGGCAAGTCCCCATTTTACTTGCTTATGGAGTACGAACCACCAGCACTCCCAATGACACTCCTATCTACAAACATCCCAGTGGTGGAATCGCGATTGCACACCCTAATTGCAAGTAGGAATGAGGTGATAGCCACACATGAATTAGCACATCAGACTATGACAGCATGGACCTGACGGAACTTCTGTCCTTTCAAAGCTGGTGAAAAGGTATGGTTAGAGGCATGGAACCTTTGGCGCACTATCACAGACCCAAAGTTTGCGCCCAAACGCGAAGGACCCTTTACCATAATATAGGTCCTATCACCCATCACCTACCAATTATGCCTCCCTAAAAACTGGAAAATACATGATGTGTTCCACGCTTCACTCCTTACACAGTATATCGAGACCAAAACCTTTGGACGGAACTTCCTGTCACCCCCGCCTGACCTTATCGCAGGAGAGGAGGAATATGAAATCAAGCAAATTATACCCCATCATGGTAGACTGACGGCTCGACCATACCTGATCCACTGGAAAGGGTATACAGCCAAAGATGACTCATGGGTGCCGGAGAAGGAGCTCCATCATGTACAGACCCTTCTTAAAGATTATAAAGAACGTCTCCAGGAGTTATGAAGAAATCAGCAATCCGCAACATGTTTTCCCCCATTGCCTCTACCATCTCCTCCCCCTCTAGCCTCACCCACTCCTTAGCACCTTCTCCTACCTCTACGCATCCTCCTACACCCATTGTCACTTTAGATGCCATCGAACAAGTAGTCTAGGAGTCAGCTCTGCCCCCCTTTTCTGTCCAAGCCATCGACATCCCCCATTTTGCCCACCACTTTAAAGAGCCCATCGCGGACGTCATATGTTCCATCGCCTATGATCAAATATTAGCAGATTCTAGATACGCTATAGCCATCGACATGCATATAGAACCAGACTCAGCCACACATGCCCTTTATATGTTATATCTTCAAAGCACTTCAATCGCCACAATGGGGAATATTTTGGCCCAGGATGGCTGTACTGCAGGACATGGACAATGCCTTCTCCACATCTATAAAACCATGAAGAAAAACATGGTTACAGCAATGCATGAGATGGATTTAACAGAGTTCCTCCTAGACGTTGATCGGTACTGCCAAAAAGTTTATACCAAACCTTCCTTAGCCACATGTTTGACCAGTAACCTGTCCACCCCTTCGGCCTCCTCGACCCCGCTCCACTCCAATGAAGAATGCCTGCTAGCTCATACAGATGCCTGGTGGTTGGGGAACGATGGTTTTGACCTGCTCCCCGCCAATCACCCCCGTTATAACCAAGCCTATTATCAATGCCATCGGTTAGATCATATACAGGTAGATTGCAGCTTTTATCAATGCCTTCACTGTCTACACTGGGCCCTAGGACATCATACCAACCAGTGCCAACTTCGGTGCTCCACTCCAAAACCATCACCCCCATTGTCCTCCTCATCATCCTAGCACTCCATGATCTCTACCTTGTCCAACCGAGCCACTGTCACATTTGGAATCCCCATCTCGCCTGCTGGCTTTCATACTGCTGCTTCACAGGGAGCTGGTTGTACACACCCCTACCCCATTTCACATCCCTGGCACCCTCCTTCTCAAGTTTCTTCCCCTCCTCCATCTGATGACGGACTTGATGATGTTGCCTATGCCAACATTACCGGTTCCCCTGGACACTATCTAGATGATTGAACAAGGACTTTTCACAGTGCTACAAGTGTAAGTGGGGGGTAGTGTTATGATTTCCTGTCTTTATATGGACTTATTTTGTTTCTCCTATGATATTCTTATCAGACTACATCAGTATCGTATCTGCCATTGCAGATTTCCCCCATCGTGTTATTCTGTTTACTCATCAGCTGGACATCAGTTAGCTGATAGCCCGGCCTCATTTATGTTTTCCTTTCTGGTTCCTGGCCTGTGCTATGATAGATACCTATATCAAGTTGTTACATCATAGTCTTGTACTCTAGTTTAGTTCTCCTTGGTCAATACCAAGTTTGCTTAGCTCCTGGTTGTTCTCTTCTGATCAGCTTATCGAGCAGTGAAATCATCATCCTACTTCTAAGTGGACACTTCCTTGTGCTACCCCTAAATGAGGTCTTCTTGACCTACCTAAATGGTGACTGACTGTCGCGCTCCAAAGGCATCAATAACTTGGTTCATCCGAGGCTACACTCTGCCTGTTATGCTTTGACCAGGTAGGTAGAAGCATAGCCCTTGTGAGGACAAGAACCAAGTGTTGGTAGCCCTAGAGTTAAGGGTTTGAGATAGTTCGGGATAGTGTCCACTCAATAGTAGGACAAGGACTAGTTGACTAGGAGACCAGATGAAAGAGAGTGCCTGGGAGCTAGCACAAAGAGAAGATGTATTCGGGAGAATACAAGGGAGAACTAAGCTAAAGTACATGGAATCTGTTGAGGGGTTTATATATATGAAGAGGAGATGAGGGCAGGCTCGTAGAGTACAAAAGAGGAAATGAGGAATAAGCAGGTATGAGTAAAGGCTGACTGATGTATCAGTCAGCATGGAGTAAGGAGTCAGGAGAAATGAGTAATCATGAAGGAGCTGGAATGCCGGTGCAATAGTTGCAAGAGTACGCAAGTGACTATTATGAAAGAAAGTATAAGTCCAAATCGGGAGCTAGCAAAAGAAAAGAAGTAAAGAGAAAAGGTAAAATGTAACACTGCCCTACCTGGTTGAAGTGTAACAGTGTCCCTTCATTGTATAAACCCCAATAGCATCTGAACCATCTATGACACAAGATGGAGCAATACCCCAAGTTATGACACATGTTCACCATGACATTAAACTAGCTGGCAACACGAAGAACCCTAGACAGGTATGTTTTGAAGACCAACTGGCAAGCACTGGCAAAGTATCTATGACACCACCTAGAAGTGGTTTATTTGCTCAAAGCCAGTGGATGATGTCTCCACCTGCTTCGGACCTCCCTAGGAGGGAGCAAGTTATTAAGAAGGTGCTTAAGCCTGCTTACAGGAAGAAGTAGGGGAGCATTAGAAGTTTCACTTTATTTATAGGATGATGATGAAGGAGGCCACAGAGCCAATGTCAAATTTGAGACTTGCGTCCAAGTATTTAGAAGACTATTTAGAAAAATGGCAAGTCTGTGCACAAAAACTCCAAGGTCAGAAGATGGGAGTTCATAGCCTTAGAAGTCAAGGTTCATCAGAATGGGCAGAAGAGACTTGAAGTGAAGGATTCTGTTATGATACAAGAAAAACGAGCCTTTATGGCTATATTTATACATCAACATGACAAGTGGCCTTGATGGCCTTATTTTTCATTTTTAAAACTTGTCTTGCCTGGCTGCAAGATCTTATCCAATCTAATCTTATCAAGGGTGCTTACATTAGCACTTATCTAATCTAAAGATCTTATCTTATCCAATCTGAAGATCTTATCTTATCTCCCCTGTCTATCTTATCAAGGATCACTGGATGGTCACATGATCAGGGACAAGCCCTGAACCCTATTTATGCAAGTCACATCAGTCACAGGATGGCTGTTCCTCAAGTGTATAGGCTTGCCTGACCAGGTTCTCATGGCATGGCTGTGCCAGCCTCATGTCCTATTTATTCTCTGGAGTCACAACATGATCCGGAATCTTGTTCTCTGACTCAGGGTCTCTATTTATGAGTCACAAGGACTCACCCTTCTTTATGACTCACAAGGAGTCACCTTATCTATGCCTCATGGTTGCAGCATGCTGCCACACCATGCAGGTCCCTCATGGTATTTATATTCTAGAAGCATGGGATTCCCTTCCATTGCAAGGCTATATATGAAGACATGCAGCAGTGGCATGGATCAAGGGTCCTATTTGATATTTATCCCTAGATCTTATTTATCTCAAGATCTGCCACACTGGAATGTGGTTCCCTCATGACCACAGCCTAAAAGGCTATATCTTATCTATGATTCTTATTTGTCATGACAACATGCTTTGACAGCATGGTATGCTTCTTATGATATTAACCACTTATATCTATTTCTTTACATTCTTAGAGTATTTCTATTGGACAATAACGGACGCTTATATAGTTATTGTATAGTATATCTTAGATCCCATGTACATACATATACATAGTCCTTTCGTATATAAACCCCCAGGGCGACAGGACTGGATTCCCAGTCTTGAAGTCTTGGATCTTCCCTCCAAAGCTTAGGGATTTCCATCACCTCTAAAAAAAGTCCTCTCAAGTCAAATCCTTGACCTAGTCAGGGGTAGCCAGTCCTAGCTAGCAAGGTCTGGTGTCAAGACTCCACCAGTGAAGCCTACATTCAAACCCTTGGTGCCACAGCCCAAGGTGACACTCTGAAGACGTACAAATACTGTTCTGGCCTTATATTCGGGCCTTAGCAGTTGGAGTGTTTCAGATTCATCCTAGAAGAGGGATCAAATTTGAAGTAAAGATCAGGTCCTAGACATGACCTTAAACTGTATCCAATTTGAAGCCATATTTAAAGGAAAGACATTTGGGCCCTAGGTACAGCTTTAAATTGCATCCAATTCTTTCAACAATGTTCCCCTCTTGGACATGAGGATAAACTGTGCCCAACCTTTTGAAGTTTTATATAGATGTTTATTAACCTGAGGTTTAAAAAGGGTTCAAACTAGGGTTAACTGAAAGCCCTGACAAGTTCTAAGTTTTATACTTCATGCTCTAACTCTTGAAAAGGAAGGAGAAGAAGTTTATTGTGAAGCATAGAAGGACTCAAGACATCTTAATGAGTTAAGGAGAATATGTTGAAGGAAGGTGGAATTTGACCTGGATTTTGGTTTCAAAAAGAACTATGATGAGTCATGAAAATAGAAAAGGTTGACATCCTATTTCATTTTAAAGCTCTATTGTCAAAATTTAAAGTAGATGTTTTATCTAAAGTCCGAAGGATTATTTCAGTGGAACTCCATGGTCTATGAAGTTCTGAAGTTTAACCCTAGATGGAAGGAGTAGCTCTGAGGAGGGAAAATGAGATCGGATTTACATATGGGGATATAACACCAGCAAAAATGTGCTCTGCAATGGTGCCCTGAATCGCAGTCTTGTCCTTGCCCAATGCCTTCTCAGTATAGATAGGGCGCTATGCTTTGTTCTCATAAAAGAGAATTCCACAGTTGGTAGGATGGCCCTCAAGCCAGGAGATGAGGAGTTCTGTCTGATTGTCAGTCCAGAGAATGGTAAATGTGTTGGTTTGCACCAGGCTTGCTTTGGAGGTGGAGGGGCTAATCAATGCTAGTTGGCAGCGTACTGCAGCCCCTCTACCATGGCTCCTAGGAGGGAGAGGTTCTTGAATTCCAGGCTGGGCTTGGGATGGTCCTGTCAAATTCAAAGTGGACATGTGGGTTCACAGACATGCACTGCAGTGAGTTGCTCTGAATTGTTCTATAGGTATCAAAAAAACAAACTCCGTCTTAATTTGGTGGCTATTCAACAGCAAATCCTCAACCATTCACCACAAGTCAAAACACTTGTCAAAACATGTCAAAATGCCTGTGAGTCCCACTATTGTTTTTCTGACAGTATCTTGACCTCCTCTGACCTCCAGTCAGAGAGAGTCAAAACAGGTTTAGAAAATCTGTGAGCACTGCTATTCTTAGAATATTTTTATTGGACAATAATGGACATTTATTTAAGTAGTGTATAATATATCTTAGATCCCATATATATACGTGTACATAGTCCTTTCATATATAAACCCCAGGACAATAGGACTGGATCCCCAGTCTTGAAGTTCTTGAATTTTTCCTCCAATCAAGTCAAGGAAGTTCCTCAAGCCTTTCCTAGTGAATAGGCTAGAAGTTGCCAAGTCCTTGACCTAGTATGGGGTAACCAGTCCCAGCTAGCAAGGCAGAGATCCCAAGACTCATCCCTTAAAGTCTACATTCAAACCCAAGGTGCCCCAGCTCATGGTGATACTCTAAAGATGTCAATGAAACACTTCAAGTGCTGAGGCCTGAACATATAGGCCAAAACACTGCTCAACATCTTCAGAGTGTCCCCTTGGGCTGGGGTACCAAGGGTTTAAATGTAGACTTCACTGGTGGAGTCTTGTACACCAGATCTTGCTAGCTGGGACTGGCCACCCCTTACTAGGTCAAGGATTTAGAGAGGACTTTTTTAGAGGGGATGGAAATCCCTAAGCTTTGGAGGGAAGATTCAGGACTTCAAGACTAGAAATCCAGTCCTATTGCCCTGGGGGTTTATATACTCTAGGACTATGTACACATATGTACATGGAATCTAAGATATACTGTACAATAACTAAATAAAAGTCCATTATCATCCAATAAGAATACTCTAAGAGTCTAAAGAATAGTTATAAATCATTAAAGTTCATAAGAAGCATACCATGCTGTCAAAGCATGTTGTCATGACAAATAAGAAGCATAGATAAGACATAGCCTTCAAGGCTGTGGTCATGAGGAAACCACATTCCAGTGTGGCAGATCTTGAAATAAATAAGATTTAAAAATAAATATCAAATAGAACCCTTGATCCATGCTGCTGCTGCATGTCTTCATGTATAGCCTTGCAATGAAAGGGAATCCCATGGTTCTAGAATAAATACCATGAGGTTGTTATGCTTTAACCAGGTAGGTAGGAGCGCAGCCCTTGTGAGGCAAGAACCAAGTACTGGATAACCCCAGGGTCGAGGGTTTGAGATAGTTCAAGGTAGCATCCACTCGATAGTAGGGTGATGACTAGTTGACTAGAAGACCAGATGAAAAAGAGTGCCTTGGAGTTAGCACAAAGAGAATATGTATTCGGGAGAATACAAGGGAGAACTAAGCTAGAATACAGAGGACCTGTTGAAGGGTTCATATATATAGAGAAGAAAGTGAGGGCAGGCTCGTATAGTACAAAAGGAGACGTAAAGAGTAAGCTCGTATAAGTAATGCTGACTGAGGTATTAGTCAGCGAGAAGCGATGAGTCAAACAAGATGAGTAATCATGGAGGGACCAGAGTGCCAGTACAATAGTCGCAAGAATATGCAAGTAACTATTATGAAGGAAATATAAGTCTGAATAGAGACATAGCACAAGGAAAGAAATAGGAATTAGGGATAAATCATAACATTACCCCCTTAGTACATTCGAAGCTATAGCGAAGAACCTAGATATCCAAGTATCCTCTGCAAAGAGAGCCCATGATGTTGGCGTAGGCCACATCATCTAGTCCATCATTGGAGGGTTTGGGAAAAGGAACTCGGGGAGGAGGACGCCGGGGATGACTTGTGGGATAGGGGCATGTACGAGAAGCATCCTGTGAACTGGTACGAAATCCAGTGGAAGAGATAGGAAGACCGAAAGTAACTGTAGCACAGTGGAAAGAAGAAGAGACCAAGGAGTGGTGGGACAAGGATGAGGACAACAGAGGAGAGGGTTTCGGGGTAGGTTGTCGAAAAGGATAGCAGTTAGCATGATGACCTGGTGCCCACCGAAGACACTGCATGCATTGAAAGTACCGACAGTCAACTTGAACATGATTGAGGCGATGGCATTGAAAGCAGGTTTTATGGTAGCGGGGATGATTAGCAGATAATGGGTCAAAGCCATCATTTCTGGTCCACCACGCTTCCATTTGCTGAATCAATCATTCTTCTAGTGAGTTCAAGGCCAAGGATGAGGCGGAGGGAGTAGAGGGAGGTAAAGTGGTTAGACATTCTGCTAGTGGTATCTTCATTGCTATTTTTTTGCAGCAACGATCTATGTCCATAAAGAATTCAGTCATGTCCAACTTGTGCATGGTGGTGATGAGATCTTTCTGAAGGCTATCTCTGATGTGGATGAGGCATTGCCCATAAAGGGTGTTATGCTTGTTCCAGGTAGGACGCAGGCGTAGCCTCGGATGAACCAGGTTCTGTGATAAGTCGTTGATTGCCCCCGTAGAGGGCGACGCAATAATTAGCTCTAGAGAGAGCTTCGAGGGATAGCAAGAGAAAGTGTCCACTCAATAGTAGGACGAAGACTAGATGCTCGAGGTGCACAATGGAAGAGAACGTTGTGGAGCAAAGTAGACACTTGGTATTACCAAGGAGAACTAAACTATTGTACATGATGTAACTACACGCAAGTTATAGGTACTGTCGCGTTACACGGACCATGGCGAAGAAAGGAAATAAGAATCGTCGACTGGGCTATAGAATGAGAAATGCGCAGTCGTAGCGTAATACAAATGATAAGGGGAGGAAGTCTGCGACGGCAGACGTGATGCCAAAGTAGTCCGTATAGGGGCTATCACAGGAGAAAAGAGAAGTCCGAAGAAAACGTAACAAAGGGCTGTTCTAGCATCCTGAAGGAGAATATTCCCCATGGTCCCGAAAAAACCACACTGGAGGTACGAGCAGTATAGTGCATAGGCAGCTGAGTCAAGGTCTAGGTGTGCGTCAATAGCAGTGGCAAAATGGGAGTCAGCAAGAATTTGCTTATACACAACCAAGCGAATAGGATCAACCACTGGTTCTTTGAAGCGATGGGCAAGGTGAGGAGTATTAATGGCAAGGACAGGAGTAGAGAGGTTCAAGGTGACGGCAGTGGCTTCAATGGTTTCAAGGGTAACAAGAGGGGTAATGGAACAAGTCAGCAGAGGGGAAGGTAGCGTAGGGGCTGGAAGGAAAGAAACTAAAGAAATAGAAATGGTGTTAGTGATGGGCAAAAACATTGCTTGGAATATTGCAAGTGATGGTTCAAGTGCATTGAGAGAGGGAGGTGGAGGGGTAGAGCCTTTTGTATGCTTGAAGGGCGGACTTTGCATTTTTAAGATGGGACCCACAAATCTTCTTCAGCTGAGTACCCTTTTCATCAGATCAGATAGGAGTGGGTATGCGGAGCTCCACAATGTTGTATGATCTTCTCTATTTCATACTCTTCTTTGCCTGCAATAAGATCTGGAGGTGGTGCAGGGAAGTTCTTGCCATAGATGGCATTCTCAGTATATTTCGTGAGAAGAGAAGCATGAAAGACATCATGTATCTTCCATGCTGCAGGAAGTCGAAGGCGATAAGAGATAGGCGATAGGACCTGGACAATGGTAAAGGGTCCTTTGTGTTTTGAAGCAAACTTCAGGTTGGTGATATGTCACTTGAGGTTCCTGGCTTTTAGCCAAACTTTATCTCCTCTGACGAATGGCATAAAGTTTTGTCATGTCCAGGCTGCCATAGTTTTCCAGGCTAATTCGTGTGCTGCCAGAGCTTCTTCATGGGCAGCAATAAGGGTCTTTAGGCAGTTTTCAACAGCTGGAAGTTCTGAGAAACGAATGATGGAGGGAAAGATGACTGGTTCATATCCCATGGTAAGGCAAAAGGGAGATTTTCCTGTGACAGAGTGAGGGTGATGGTTGTGGACAAATTCAGCCATTGTGATATGATTGGCCCAAGTTCCAGGGTTGTTTCCACAAATGATGTAAAGATAGGTTTCCACTTCTTGATTTACACATTCGGTTTCTCCATCTGTTTGAGGGTGGTATGCAGACGATAGTGCCAAGTTATAGTTTATGAGTTTACCCAATTCTTTAGTGAAGGCAGAGGCAAACTGTGGGCCTTGATCTGAGATAATCTTATCATAGAGACCAAAGCGTTTGTAGACTGAGTGGAAGAAAAGAGTGGCGATTCCTTCTGCTGTGACTGTTTTCTTTGTTGGACAAAGGATTACCCCCTTAGTAAGCCCATGGTCGACCATGACCAGGAGTGCATCAAACCTGGAGGACAGGGGGAGGTCAGTAATAAGGTTGCAGGAGATTTGTTGGAAGGGGCATATACAAGAAAAAGTGATGGGTGTTAGGGGGGGAACTGTAGGATGGGTATTGGACTTGTTTTGCTGACATGTGGCACAACCTGAAACATATGTAGGAGCAGATGAACGATGCAAGTCCAGGCCACCAGAATTCAGCAGCAACGAGTTGTCGTGTTTTTAAATAACCAGGGTGCCCAGCAGTGGCATGATCATGGCAATGAGCAATGATAGAACGGTGGAGGGTAGAATCAGTGGGAACATAGATGTGGTTATGATAAAAGAGTAGGCTGTTGCTGTATGTCCAATCTGTGAAGCGGGCACGGAGAGTAGTAGGAATATCCCCATTGATGGATTGTAGAGATTGAAGGACAAGAGGGTCAGAGGAAGAAGCAGAGGAGATCTTTTTGTGAAGGGCGACATCAATGAGGTTGACGAAGAGGGAAGGAGGAAGCAAGGTGATGGCATCATTATCAGAAGAATCATCTGGGCATCGATTAGGATGGTAAGAAAGAGCATCAGGACTGGCAAAGAGTGCACCAGGTACATGGATTATTTTGAGATCATGATCCGCAATGTTGAGAAGCCAGCGTGCTTGTCAGCGATTAAGCTTTTGAGGTTGTTTAAAGTATGTGAGATTTTTATGGTCTGTGAAAACTTGAACAGGGAAGGTGGAGCCAAGAAGGTAATGTCACCAAGCTTGAAGGGCACAGATAACTGCGAGGAGTTCCTGATCATAAATGTCATAGTTTCATTCTGTTGCCGAAAAAGTCTGGAAAAGATAGAAACAAGGATGCCAATCACCATTTTTGTCAGTTTGAAGTAGAATGCCCTCAATAGCATATTTGGAAGCATCAGTGGCAATCGCAAATGGTTTAAAGGGGTCAGGGAGTTGAAGGACAGGATGGGATATGAAGATTTCTTTGAGATGAAGAAAAGCTCTATTGCAATCTTCTGTCCAAGACCATGGGTGATCCTTCTTGATAAGGTCAAGGAGGGGGTGGGCAATGTCTGAGTAGCTGTTAATGAAACAGTGGTAGAAATTGGCAAATCCGAGGAACGAGCGTACTTCTTTTGGTTTTGTTGGTGTTGGCCATAATGCAATACCTTTGAGTTTGACTGGATCTATGGCCAATGACCCTGGCTTGGCTATTATGCCTAAGTATTCAACTTGGTCCGAATTAAAAAGACATTTTTGAAGTCACAGGTGAAGGTGGAGTTCTCGCATGCATTCGAGAACTCGTTGAGTGGTAGTATCATGAGTTTCTTGATCAGGGGAGAAGATGAGGATATCGTCCATATAGATAATGATCCGTCCTTTAGCAATCAGATCTCAGAACTCTTTATTCATGAAACATTAAAAAGTAGTAGGGGCATTTTTTGGACCAAAAGGCACGACAACTGGTTCAAACAAACCATGGTGTGTGATGAAGGCCACTTTCCACTGATGCTCTTCTTTGATGCAGATATTATTATAGCCCCATCAGACGTCGAACTTTGTAAAGACCTTAGCATCCTTCAGTTTATTGAGGAGATCAGAAATAAGGGGGAGTGGATAGGCATCTCGGATAGTATGTTCATTAAGGTATCTATAGTCTTGTACTGGTCGCAGTTTTCCATCTTTCTTTTTGATGAAGAAGAATGGTGTGGCTTGAGGCGAGGTAGATGGACAAATTTTTCCAGACTTGAGATTCTCTTCAAGGAAGTTGTCCTATGCTTTTCGTTCATCAGCTGTGAGGAGGTACAGTTTCCCAATCTTGGGTACAAAGGATTCTGTAAGATTGATTTCATGATTGCAATCACAAGAAGGGGGGAGTGGCATATCCTTGTCTGAGAAGATATTGGAAAAGTCTTTATATTGGCTTGGTAAGGAGATTTCTTGCTTTTTGGTGTGGATTGCTAGGTCAGTAGAGGTGGTTAACACAGCACAGATTAAGGCTGGGTTTGGGATAAATTGCCCATTGGCTAGGATTGTTCGTGAGAATGTACAGAGAGATTTAAGGTGTGCCATGTCACAGGCAAGAGTGATGTTGGCACAGAGTATGTTGTCCTCAGTCCTGTTAAGGTACCCAAAGAGATGTTCATCGACGAGGGTGTCAACATGAAGGTGGCGTGGTGGGGGAGTAGTATAATTAGGACGTCGTAGGTTATAGAGTTTTTGTTGTCATTGTTTTGCCTGTTCATGGGCAGCGACTAAGTCCACTGATTGATCTGAAGTAGCTGGGATGTCAAGTGTTTTCTTTTCCCAATCAATGATGGGGTTCATGGCCATGAGCCAAGGGAAGCCAAGGATGGCTGTTTCTTTGCCACAGTTCATCAGGTAGAACTCAACTTTTCATATGTATCCGTTGACATTGATAAAGAGAGCAGTTTTGAACTTGATAAGTCCATTTTTGTTTGTAGAAGTGTCTACATTTCTGATAGTTACTGGTTGGGGAAGTCAAGTTTGGGGAAGGTTGTGTTTTTGGGCAAAGGCCCAATCTATACATGATATTTGCACTCCAGAGTCAACAAGTGCAGAGGTTGCAACGGCTTTGATCATATCAGTTGGTACCAATAGCTGAATAGGGATATGCATTGACTTCATAGCTACTGGTACAGAGTTACATGAAAATTTGAGAAAAGAAGAAACGTGCATTGTAGGCATTTCTCCATTTAAAAATCCAGGTGGATTCTTCCAACTGTTTCATTGTTTTGGAGCTCCTGGATAGAAGCTGTTGGTTCTTCTACTCTTTTTACGTCTTTGGGTGGTGTCAGAGTTTGGTTAAATTTGTTGGGGCATTGGCATGCCATATGCCCTTTTCTTCGGCAAGCCAAGCACAGTCCTTCTCTAATGCATCACTCTCTCTCTTCTGGAGTAAGCTTTTTGAGGTGGATGACATCTACATCCATGGTGTTTGGGTCCTGAGTTGGCTGGGATCGAGGAGTGAAGATTGGAAAATAAGTAGCATTGCCATGTTTGTGTCGGGTGGTGATCTTGATAGCCCTTTCTTCAATGCTAGCAAAATGAGTGGCTTTTGCATACCACTTGGTGATCTTGTTGGGAACTTTCTTCATCATGTGGATGCAATGCATGAGAGAGACGGGGATTCCTGAGGAGAAGTAGTTGATCAGGACTTGATTATTGCTGATTCCAGTGATGGCCACTTTGTTCTGGAAGGTAGCAATATATTTTTGTAAGGTGGGATTGTATCTGCCAGCACAATTTTTGTAGATGCGTTCCTTGGCAAGCCAGGCTAGAGACTCACCTTTGATATCAGCATTTTCAAATGCCATTTTGAAGTCCTTTTTGAAGTCCGCCCAGGCTTCAAAAGTAAATGTTCCACCCATTAATTTGGCTTCACAGAAAGTGTCTGCCCAAGTGAGGGCAGTGCCCTTCTTCATGAATGAGAGGGCATACGTGATTTGTTTGTTGGGGGTATCATAGAGTTTGTCGTTAACTGTGAGATAGAGTTGAACGGAGCGGAGCCAGGGGAGGATCTGGGAATAAAAGCCATCGAAATCATTGGGAGTGCCAAGATGAAGTTTGGTTGGTTTCAGAGTGGTAGTGTTGGACATGGCTGGTGTGGGGTTTACTGGTGGTAGAGGAAAGAAGATTCTTCCAGTCTGGGGTTGCAGAGTTGGACTAGGTGGATTAGGGATCCAAGGGATTACCAGGGATTGTTCAAGTTGTGTGGTTAGTTCTTGTGTATCTGGGTTTTCTTGGATGAGGGGTTCATCAGGATCTGTGGGGATTTCTTCTGAAGAGTTGGAAGCGGTTAAAAGTACTGGAGAGTCTTGGCATTGTTGCCAGCCGGAGTATCAATTTGGGTAAATGTTGGGCAATCTAGAGCAATGCTAGTCACATTGAATAGAGCTTAGTTCTTTTATTATGCTTCAACTGGATAGATAGGAGTGCAGCCCTTGTGAGGCAAGAACCAAGTACTGGATAACCCCAGGATTGAGGGTTCGAGATGGTTCAAGGTAGCATCCACTCAATAGTAGGACAAGGACTAGTTGACTAGGAGACCAGATGAAAAAGAGCGCCTAGGAGCTAGCACGAAGAGGATATGTATTCAGGAGAATACAAGGGAGAACTAAGCTAGAGTATAGAGGATCCATTGAAAGGTTTATATATGTAGAGAAGAAAGTGAGGGCAGGTTTATATAGTACAAAAGGAGATGTAAAGAGTAAGCTCGTATGAGTAATGCTAACTGAGGTATCAGTCAGTGAGAAGCAATGAGTCAAACAAGATGAGTAATCATGGAGGGACCGGAGTGCCAGTACAATAGTCGTGAGAATATGTGAGTGACTATTGTGAAGGAAATATAAGTCCAAATAGAGACATAGCACAAGGAAAAAAATAGGAATTAGGGATAAATCATAACAGAGATACCTGCATGGTGTGGCAGTGTTATGCTTCGACCAGGTAGGTTGGAGCGTAGCCTTGGATGAACCAAATCCCTTAGACTCTTGGGGTGCGATAGGAGATGGCCATTAAGATAGCACAAAGGGAGCGACCACTCAAAAGTAGGATGAGGACTTTGGTGCTCAATTGCCAACCGGAAGAGAATGATTGGGAGCAAAGCAGACTTGGTATTAACCAAGGAGAACTAAACTACTGTACATGGCTATGATGTAAAGTCTGATATAGGTATTGATTGTAGCATGGGCCATGTGTTACGCTTTGCCCCTACTGAAACACTCCAAGTGTTAAGGCCCGAACGTCGGAACCAAAACACGTCTTCGTAGGGTCTTTAGAGTGTCGCCTTGGGCTTCGGCACCAAGGGCTTATCGTTGATACTCTCCATAGATACTTTGCAGGTGGAGTCTTAACACCTGGCCTTGCTAGCAGGGGTTGACTACCCTGACTAGGACAAGAACTTAGAGAGGACTTCTTTAGAGGGGATGGAAATCCCTAAACTTTTGGAGGGAAGATCCAGGACTTCAAGACTGGGGATCCAGTCCTGTCGCCCCGGGGGTTTATATACGAAAAGACTATGTACACG